>UELU01138752.1:0-68814 GCA_900490025.1 Megastigmus dorsalis
TACGTGCATTCGCGCTCTTCGATTAGACCGCCCTGTATATATATAGAGCTCCTCTTTTTCTATAAACTGTGTGTGTATGTATGCAGCGGTCAATTTTCTGAAAATGTTTCCCGGAAAGGAGCAGCTGCGATGATGGCGCGCAGGGATTGTGCATGTGTATTACATGCATACCCGTGGATATTATATGTAGTGTGAGAGCGGACTGATTATGCGAATCGAAGAGTAGACCCGCGCGGGCTGGATATCGTCGATAAAGTTATTTCTCGCAATTATTTTATGTAATTTTTCGCGGAACACGGAGGCTGCTGCCGCTGCAACACTCATGTATACATATATATATATATATAGTTGAATAATGGAGCGCGTCAGGAAGACGCGTTGGCGCAAGTCTAGGAAGAGGAACTCACCTGTGTATAAATGCTACGTGCACACCATGCATTCGTTTGGAATTGAAAAATTGACGTGTGCAATGATAAAGCTATAGCGTAGAGCTTCAACTTCTTAGCACGGATCTGTATTATATATATAATTGCAGCACGAGCATTTGTAAAATTCACTTTGTCAAAGGAAATAATATATAAACGAATGCAGAAGAAGAGATGAGCACGAAAAGGGCCGTCGATAAAAATGTTGGGAAAAGAGTACCCCTCGGAGTGAGAAAATTTAAATTTGCTCAGTCGCGTATACGCGACCTCATACATATACGAGAGCCAAAGAAAACACACACATGCACGGAACGCGAGGTGTTTGCGTTGGGAGTCGGACGAGGCGGTCACGCGCGTCAATGGAAAATAAGTCGTCGACTATCGAGGCGTTTCCGCGCGCGGACTGAAAGCGTTCGAGCTCCTCGTCCCTCCAACTCTCTTTCTCTCTTTTTCTCTCCGTTATATAGGGCTGTAGATTTGAATAACAAAGTCCGGGTGCGGACTGACTGCATTTTCGGTTTATCGACGAATACGTTATATGTGTACGTGTCGCTCGACACTCGGGGGACCTTTTATATATTATAACGCTAGACTTGATTCGGTTTCTACGCTCTTCATTGAGTGCAGCTTGCGGACTTTCACGGTTGCGGGATCCGAAGCGTGCGTGGGTGCGTGTGGATTAGAAAAGCTTTTGGCCAGTGAGATTCTTTGCTGTACCGGCAACAGACGGCCGGCACGTGTATACCTTTGAAATGTGACTCTGAAATAGCTCTTTGTACAAGAATGAATACTGGCCTTTATGAGCAGGACATTTCATAGTTTTTAGTCTATATCGATAACGTCGAGTATAAGCGTATAATACAATCGCCTTAAAAACGTGTAAGAATATTGTTATGGACATGGTCCGAAACGCCACCCGAGATATACAAGAACTCGATGCAAAAAAGTAGTTGGGACGAATCCAGGCAACGTGTGAAATTCCTCCTCTAATTTCTCAATAAATCGAAAGAAATCTCCTCCCATCCCCGCACTCCGCCGTATAACGTCGTTTTGTTTACTGTTACGCGCCGTTCTCACGATGCCCCGCAGCACACTCGCTTTTTTCCTATATTTAAATGTTTTTTTCTTTCCATTAATGCATCGCGGAAGTTAATACGTGAGGTAAATTACGTTGGTTCCACACACACACGCGCGCACACACACACGTGTCTCGGCGAGTCGTTGAAGCCGCAGTGGCAGAGCGAACGAAGGAATCTCGTACCTAGCCATATTCGAAAAGCAGGTGTCCCGTACGCCGCTTGCATGACTAAACGCGCACATCGCGACTCGCTCGTCATTTTATTATGCACATTCAAAGAAAAACAAAACGACTCGGTTTATACATCCCATCCAAAATCTAATCTTCTATATAGTTGCCAATCTGTTTTCGTTTGTTATGCGGAAATGTCGATTTTAAATATATATCTGTCGACTTTATTACGAGGTGTGTACTTGTAAATAGTGTCGATAAATCTTGGTTTTTCGATGACATTAACCTTCGACTAGTTCCTTTGAGATAATATAAACTATCCGAGCTGTTGGCAAGCAGAAAATATGTGGGTCGCGTTTCGTTATCGATCTAATATTAAAAGTATCACAGGAAAATGATTTCATTAGTATTGTATACATATATATATATATATTGCTTCTCAAGATTTAAAAAGAGTAATACGTCGCCTAATCACCTTGAATTTATCTCCCGATCTATTATCGAATTTACTTAAAAACAAATTTTCTTATCTCGCACGCATAAGTAAAGCATTATACAATTTCAACTAACAAGTACATTATATGAATAATTGCTTTTTTTCCCGAGCATTTGTCACATAATATTCATCGATAAAATCTCACTTATCTGAGTTAAAAATATAATTAGATCTGGCTTTTTATCGTCGTCAAGTTACGCACACGTGTCGCCGCCGTCCAATTTCGCGATGATCGAGGCATGAATTAAACAATTTCGCTCAATTCTGCACCGGCTGGCCAAAAAAAAACTCTCCCCTCGCGTCATCGGCCGCAGAAAATAAAAACGAAAAAAAAAAAAATCGTCAAGCGCATCGTGCGTACATCGGAAGTATGTAACACGAAGAAAAGAGAAGAAGAGTCGAAGCACGCGCAATGTGCGCAACGAGACGGGGGCCACACCACGTGTATCATATACATGTATATAGGCATCCTACTTGCCCATGTATATATACGTCACTTGTATAGTGGCGCTAGGCCAATTAAATCGGAAGTGCGTCAAATTACAGAGGACCGCGATATTAATGACCCCTAATGACATGCGCCCTATACCTTTCCCTTCTCTTCTTATATTCTCTCCTCTCTTCCTTGCCCCTCTCCAGCTCTCATATATACGCACCATAGACACTCTTTCGCCACCTTCTCGTCCCGTCCCGTCCCGTTTTCTCTCTCTCTCTCTCTCTCTCTCTCGCTCTCTCTCTCTTTCTCGCACACGTATACATCTACATCCCTTCCTCGGGTCCGCGAGAGGCGAGCCACCAATTTCTCACTGCGCAGCAGCAGCTCCGAGCTCGTCAGCAGCATCCGTAAGCTCGTTCGGTAATCGCCTCGAGAGAGAGAGAGAGAGAGAATGTATATATATACATTCGCACACGGTCAGAGAGAGTGGCAGATTCACAGAATCCACATTAAAATAAAATTACTAATTGACTCGAGTCAGAGCAGGCCTAAATAGCAATAAGACAAACAACCAGGCTAAATGCTATAAAAGTAAAACACAGGTTTGCAATGACTTTCTCTCTCTCTCGCTTCTTCTCTCTGTCTCTCTCTTTCTCTTCCTTTCTTCCTTTCTCTGTCTCTCTCTTTCTCTCTTGGCTTTTTCGATTTGCCGAGGAGTCGAGCATTTTCGTAGGCAGATCATCCGCGCGGCGCGGCAGCTAAAGCATCGGCTCGAGAGACAGAGAGAGAGAGAGAGAAGTCCACGGTTATACGACCGGTTCGAGGGGATTTCCAAGAGCCCGTGGCGCGAGAGAGTCGAGAACCTAATTTTTTGTCCATATCGCGCGCTTTATGCAGCGCCCGGATTTCTGGCCCTGTGCAGCGCGTTACACAGGGTATATGTTTGGCTTCGGCCGCGCCGCGCCCGCAAGAGATGAATATGTATTCCGTAATGTGTATAGCGGTTCGGATGCAGGCGACTGCGACTGCGGCGCTGCCTTTCGCTGGAGCTGATTCGACGGCGCTCTCTTTGAATATACTTTGCGCGCCTTTGCTTTAAATCTTGACCCAGTTCGACGTGCTGCACTCTCTTCTGCTATTGTCTGCATTTCGCTCGGATGCTTTTTTTTTTGCGGTTTTTACATAATTGCGCGGGCACACATATATATACGACATATTTATTATTCCTGTTACTACTTACAGCTCTTGCACGAAATGACAATATATATGTATATTATCAACTGATGAATGATTTTTGCTAAACGTTTTTATACCGCTGTCGCGATATATGTTTCGTATTTCATTTTTGTAAAAAAAAAGAGAAAAAGTAAATCGAGAATCTTTGATCGTTGCGAAAAGTGCCAAACAACAGATGTGTCGATGCTCTCGTCATGATTCATTTTTCCAAGCTTCTCGAGCGCTGCTGTTTCCCGCCACCTTCTACATCCTTCTTTCTTTTTTTTTTTCTTATATCCAGCTTACGGTCACAGTGTAAACGAAGGGCGCGATGTATAACTGTACGTTTAGCCCTTCTGTGAAATAGACCCGCGCGTTCGCGGGCGACACGTATACAACCCTTGTAAAAAGCGCGACAGCGCAGCGTCTGGCAAGGGCATAAACGCGTGAAATGCCATAGGCGACTAAAGCGCTCGACACGGTTATACTCAGCGAAAAATTTTTGACGTTTCTCGTTATATTGCCAGTTGCCAGTGTCCCTCTCTCTCTCTCAATTCTTTATTCCGGATCGAGAATAACGTATTTGTCGTTAATTCAGTTCTTTTTTTTATGGAGCAAATACTTTACTTAATTGGTAAATTTAATCGATAAAGCGAGAAATTGCGAACAATTTAAGTGGGTGGCAATATAATTATCTTTTATATATATCATTTTATTTTTAATCATTGTGCGAATTCCTGTATCGGGCGAGTAATATTAATTAAATTTCTTCATAAAAAGATTCCTCATAATTTACAAAGTTCAATTGTTATTAATTTATTACATAGAAATAAATGTGAGAAAAATGTTTAAGTTTAATCGTGTATTTTTATATATGCATACATATATATTTTTATTTCGTGCATTCATTTACTGTTGCGAGAGATACAAAGAGGAGGTGAAAGCCATTTTTGCGGCAGACTTGAAAAAGATGAGTAATGGTAATCATCCATTCAAATAAGATGCACTTCGCAAAACTTGCTTTTGCCGGCCGAGCGCGTAAAATGAGCCGAGAGCACACGAAAAGAGAGCTATACAAAAAAATCTCTTGGTTTCGTTTTTTCTCGGTGTCACGTGACGGCGAAGTGTGTATCACGACTCCTCGGCTCGCGGAATTCGTTGCCCAATTCGTCGATACGAATATACATTTATGTAAAACTGTCGTTTCTTGTCAATCTGACACTTTTACGTTCTAGATTTTATGCATATTCTTGTATCCAACATTTGAATAAAGTCTACTCTTGTTACATTCAGACAATATGTATAAACGGCGAATTTCTAGAATAACTGAAAAAGATCATAATAGTATTTTTGTGCCGTTATACACGAACTTCAAGTCAATGAAGTTATTATACATGATCTCTTGAGTTAAAATTCGACATTGAACGTATCAAACTGTACGGAACAACAAAAACTCTATACAAAACGGAGGAAGTTACGATATCGTAGCAGTTCACTTTTGACTAATCAAATAATATCCAAATACGTGAGGATGTTTTCGCATATATCACACTGTCAGCTCTCGCGCCGCAGTCCAATCAAGCCCGGTCAAAATAAAAACTCGAGCAAAAAATCAGCGCTGACCGCTATGAGCTGCTCCTGATTAGGCGTTCCTCTAATGGAGTTAATTCGAGAGGGGAGGAGGTGCCGGGTAGGCGCGGTCTGCGAGTGCCTAAAAATGTTGACTCGGAATTGCGCCTCATATAATGCGAGCTTTACGCGGAATCGTAATCGCGCCCCCCTTCTTTCTCCCCTTTAACATACATAATCTGTAAAAAGTAATTTTGGCATGGATATTTTTTCCCTGAAGAGGCAAGAAAGAGAGAGAGAGAGAGAGAGAGAGAGAGAGAGAGAGGGAGTGAGTAATGTAGTCCTCACATATACATATACACACAAGCGCGGTGGCAGAAGTAATGATGAGCGCAGGAGGCGAAAAGAGACGGACGAAATAGAGAGAAAAAGGAGAGCGAACGAGCCAAATGAGAAGGAAAAAAGGCCTCGGGCTTTCTCGGAGCCTTGTGCAAATTGCAAATTGTTCGTCGATTATCGGTGGGTCGCTTCGCGTTTCGTCCCTATATACTACTGCCTTTGCGTTGACTCTCCCTTTCTCTCTCTCTCTCTCTCTCTCTCTCTCTCTCTCTTCCTCTCGAAAACCAAGCAAGAGCGTCTTTTTTACGATCCATCGCTTCTTATACATACACTTAGGCCACAGCTGAATCCGGATAATGTGCCAATTCCTCTGTGTGTGTGAGAGAGAGAGAGAGAGAGGAGGCGGTTACGCGAGCAGTGGTCCGCTACGCGCGCGCGTCCGAGCCGCGGGGTTAACATAGCCGAAAAACGAATGACAAAATGGTCGAAAGCCACCGCCGCCGTCGCCGCGTATATAATAATTGTCTTTATGACATACTTTACGGGGAAAGAAATTAGTCCGACTCGGATCTATACGAGTGTTCGGCGAACACGGACTCGCGACTTTTTCGGGGTCCATGCCATGCAGAGAGAGAGAGAGAGAGACACTCGATAGTCGCCGAAGCAGCTAATAAACGCTCGACACTGTACTTAGTACATCCGCTTCGGGTATATATATAGAACCACTGTTCCAACTATAGCAGCTTTATGGGGGATCGCGGCTGCGGCTCCAGATTAAATGTGTATTTTCTTTTCTAATGACACGCTTTGCGCGCCCCTGCGCGAGGTAATGAAGTTTCTCAAAAGAATTATTTTTCGGAACTTCTTTGAATTTTGGGGGCAGTACCGTTGGGAGGGGCAGTACCTCGAGATGAAATCCCGCGTTCGAGGTCGTTAATGATAATGCTCGGGAACGCGGCACTGACTCATATACTTACGCTTCTAAACTACAAAGTACCAAATCCCAGCGAAATGAGATTATGCTTTTGCTTCGAGATTGCCGGGATTATCGTTGATTTTCGAATTACACAACGTAATTGAGTGAAAACAAATATGCAAATATATATATATATATGTGTATATTGGGGATAAAAATTATATTTTTAAAGTGACTCACCGTGCAAGGATTCCGGCGATGCTGGATCCTTCTCGACTCTCCCGAGCGCATCGCTCGCTGCAACAAAGAAAACGCGCACCATTAGTCCCATTGATTCACCAATGCACACCATCGCTTATTTCATAATTATCTCGAGTGCAGACAAAGACCTCTATTATAATATCATTCGCAACCAAACACTGACTTTCGCGTGCATATGTAGATTACAGCTGGGGAATGTAATCTGTGCGCCACTGATATAATACCTGCAACCACTGTTCCAACATTTCGGGTGTATTAGCCGATAACGATTGATGAACTCGATCGGCTTATCTGGCGAAAAGAAAAGTCGCGGTTCTCCTACTTTCTCAGTCCTTTTCCCCCCTCTCGTTATCGTTGATGGTAACACTTTCGAAGATTCGCGCAATCGTTCGGTCTTATCGGGCACAGCTCCCCCTCTCCTAGACTCAATCAGATATATATATATATATAAATTATCATGCGTGGAGGCTTCGGACCAATCAGCTTGACATATGGCGGCGCTCGCACCGCGCGTCCAATCTCGCACGCACTAGCCTTTTTTTTTTTTGGTCATCCAAGTCCTCATTTCCAGCCCCGAATGAGAGTAAAACTGGTGGCCGAGAGAAGAGAAAAGGGTCTCCGCGCGCCGATATTCAAATAATCTATTTGGCGCCCTAGGCCAGTAGTATGCCATAATGCGAAGGAGGCGAAGCCAGCTCCGAGGAGATGGCGGTAATTCCAGGGGAAAAAAAGATGACCACCATACGTCACCGCGGCCAGTGGGTGGTTTTGTGCTGCACGTCGCACAGCTCCCGAGACCCTATACGCGGCACCAGTGGATACGACACCCTGGGGGGCTGCAACTCACCCCCTGCTTGCTACAAAGAGAGAGAGAGAGAGAGAGAGAGAGGAGAGAGTATTCAGATAATCCCACCTTCGACCAGCTATATATACTTATACGACTCGGGGACATTTCAATACGGGCGCGCGGTACTCTTGGGTATATTATATATATATAGAAGGCTCGCGGGCAAATACGGGTGCGGGGACGTGCGTATTATACGAGCGGAGCTTTGTGTATAGTCCGATAAACGCGGTGCGCATCCGTCGAGATATGTATGGGGGGTGGTATTTTTCGTCTTAGTAAATACAGAGGATGTGTATATATATTCGGCTGTTGTTGTTGTTGAGAAATTTTCGAGTGACCGATGGCTGCGCAATGCTATAAAACGACTCAATCTAGGGATCGATCATCCTAATTGCACAGGGAGTATGAGGGTGGCACGAGCTATGCGGGTTTCTATTTTTTTTTCGTTCGTCCAAGGGTTATCTCCTGAAGTCTGGAGTTTTGGGACGAAAGCGCGTCGCTTTCACGTCAGTTTATCGGGGACATTAGCGATTGTGCGCGCGTAATTGAGACCCGCACTCCCGTCTCGATCTGTTCGGACTTTTGGAAAGAGTTAATTTGGTGAAGGAGCTGTTGGATCGGCAAGAAAGAGGAACTACCGGGGTGCAGGGTATCCGTTTCATTGTTCGGATGTTTAGCGGTTTATAGGAGGATCGTTCCGTCGTGGCCAGCGTCGATGATGACATACGACAGGCGAGTTTGCTTATGCGACTATGACAGTGACAAATCGCCTGTTTTCGATTAAACATTTAAGATTTGTATCTGGCGCACCAGCAGCATTCTTTGGGCTTTCGGGCTATAATTGAATACGATTATTTCGTCTGATTATATATATACGATCCGCGAATAGTCATTTAGATAATATGTAAAAAAAAAAAGCATTGAGAAATAGTTGCACGCGCGCTAGACTTTGTACGTCAATCGGTGCGATCTAAATCAGAAATTTGATAATGCGAAACCGAGCGTAACTAATATCCATGCGTAACTGTACGTTCAATCGAAGAGTATAACAATTTATGATATTTAGATTATAATTATATTCGATCTTATATAAATTCGAGGGATTTGTAGATAAAAGGAATTAGGAATTTTCACATAATGAGATTAATTTAAAGTAGATTGTTTTGAAACTCGTGGAAGATCGGCCTCCTATCTGCTTTCTATCGACGATATAACCCGCACGTTTATCAAGCCACCAGAATCAAATTAATTAATAAAAAGTTGAACGATATCGGGCCGCAAGATCGATCACGCAGCGCGAACGTATAGTTCCCCTTTTTCCATCAGCGGCCCCGAACGCGCGCCAGCCAAAGTACATCCTATTGAATCGAAGAGAGAGAGAGAGAGAGGGAGAGAAAGAGAGGAAAAAAATGAACGAAATGCCGTGTAGTTTTGTAAAAGAAGAAAAAGGTCGATCGGGCGCGTCACGAAAATTCCTTGAGTCGCACACGTCTCTCTCTCTCTCGGGTTCAAAGTGATTCCCTCGATCGAGCCTCGACAGTACCGCAGTGGCAACCTATAGATTTTACTCGATTTTACGGGGGATCTGATGAAGCGCGGACGGCTGTGCGGCCATTTATTATTGAGACCTGCTCCGATTTTCGCTGACAGTCGTGCTGCCGAAGGGAAAGACGCGGCCGGCACGTGTATCATCGCGTGTCTGCTAACATTGCTATTCATAAAGGTCAGTCGAAGAGTACATAAGGCGCGCGTCTCGCCGATGCCATTATCGAACTCGAAATTATTGCCTCGGAGCATCGATATATACACACGTTGAATGATAGTTTACCACTTTGTGTCTATGGAAAGTCAAATTAATGTGTAATCGGGTTATGTATCGTTAAAATGTGTTTGTCCATCAAAAGGGTCGACGAAAGCAGTGACCGCGGACCGTCATTAAATCGCAAAAAAATCATTTCCTATACTAATATAAAGACGGACAGGCCGCGGCACATAAAGAGAATGCCGCTCTCGCTCGCTCACTCCCGTATCCAAACATACTGAACAATTCATAAGCACTGGCTCGGGGGAGGGTTGGCAGCAGCAGCGGCAGCAGCAGCAGCAGCAGCCGCGGGTAATAAAAGTGAAAATAATCCAAAAGTCTATGAATCCTCGGCAGAGCGGCTCAGAGAGCTCCGTCGACGCAACACGACAGGGGCCTCATAAAAAAATCATCCCCCGGCATTTGCGGTTTCGCCGAGGCTGACCACAATGTCGGCGCGCAGTTTTACGCTTGTGTGTGTGTGTGTGTGTGTGGGTGTGTTACACGCTCGCATCCCCTCCTTCTTCGCGCAATAGGAAATATAAGGCACAATCGCGCTTTTTTTGTTTGCTTCTCGTGTACGGCAATCGTGTGATGCAGCTCGTAACGGTTTGATATCGAGAGGTCGTGTATATTATATAGAAGATAGCGAGGTCTGTTCGTGCTGGGATGGGCTTTTCAGTTGCATAGCGTGTGTGTAGTTCGATCGTGTGTGGAAAATTAAGAATGTAATTCATGAAGTGTTCGTGGATGGGTTGAGATGATTCGACTGTTACATTGCCATGCGATAATCTTTCTATAGGAGTTCGCGTAATATATACGATTGGCAATTATCAACAAACTTTCGGTGGCCAATTTTAATAAATACATTTTATACCTCGTACGAAGATCATACGATAATGCTTATCGCATCTCTCGGTATTATCGAAGAATACAGAAATTCTTCGCAGGAGAACGAGATTTCGCTCGGGATTAATAAATAATGCCGAGATACATAGGCGCTGAAAAAGTGCGAGCGAAATAAGATGCTTATCGATAAATTCTCGAAAGTTGAGATATTTTTTCCAGCCGCTATACGAGAAAGTATATATTGGCACGCGCGGGTCGCGTATCGGACCGCTATATATACACTTTTTACTCTTCCTCGCACACACACACACACACACTCGGGCGGTCTTACCATGAATACGAGATGCTCGGAAAATCTAGTTTGCGTGGCTACAGCCGCGGCTCCGCGCAGCCAAGCTCCACCAGGTTCGCATCAATTTTTTAACAGCCGGACGGCCGCCCCTACCCCCCACACCGCCCCATATATGCAAGCGAATCGCCGATATGGAAAACACGTCCCGTTCCGCGGGGCCGAGCCGCTGCCGCTGCTGCTCGGCCGTGGAAAAAACTCGCGTTACGCGCCGAGAATCGACCAAGTGCCTGCTCGACTGCTCCGATGTCCACGGTAATGAGATTCTACAACTCTTGCTTGCCTTCTGCATAATTCTACATCTGGTCTTTTGGATTTTAATTGAATAACTAATGAACTATAATCATGTTTTACCTTGGATAGAAGATATCGTCGCGAAAAAGTTTATTTATTCGTAAGCTACAGTTATTCACACCTTTCTACAGTACCATTAGATAAGGAATATTTAGTTGTATAATTATAAAACAAACTTATCCAAAAATGTGTAATACCTATTTTTTTTTTGTTTAACAATGGTCGTGTACATAATAGAAGCGCGATCAGCACAGCGTATCCAAGAATACACCACCGGCAGGTCGAATGGATAAATTAAAACTTTTGGCTTTCATTTCCTTCGCGAATGTCATAAACAATACTCCAGGGCGCAGCAGCAGCAGCAGCAGCAGCAGCAGCAGCAGCGAGAGAATACAAAAGTTCTCGTCCGCAAATAAACGCGGCGCGAAGCTGCAACGCGCCAACACAGCAAGAGCAACGGCAGCATAGTAGCAGCAGCTCTCGCCCTGGCCGCTCTAATTAATTTACTAATTAAAAAACTTAAATTAATGAGTCTGCTCGTGAAGGGTGGAAAAATTACAGAATTTCTCGCAATATACGTCGTGGGTCAGATGTATACATGTAGCTATCCGAGCTGCGCCGGTCTTGCGGTGGGAGGAAAAGTGGGGGAGGGTAGGGAGGACACAGTCATATAAAACCCGTCGCGATATATACGCGCGCGCACGAGACTTTTTCCAATTACAAACGGCGCCATTAGCGCGAGCCGTAGCTCTACCCCCTCCCTATATCCCTATCTCGCTCTCTCTCTCTCTCTCTCTCTCTCTCGTGCACACCCCCCCTGGCGATTATTTTTAAAACAAGAATATTCCCTTCCCCTGCGGGACATAATGAGGGAGGAGAGGGAGGGCGCGATAATGGCGGACGTTATGAAGAAATAAAATCACCCTCCCCTCTCTTCCTCTCTCTCTCTCTCTCTCTGGTGCGCGTTCCTTTCTCTTTCGCGCTATCTGGACTACTACATCCCTCCGCGCGATCCCCACCAGCGAACTCTTTCAATCTCGTTCCTTCGCGTTACCATAGCGACCGACTTGTCCGAGAGAGGAAAGCTCCGACGCCGCCGCCGCCGCCGCCGCCGCCGCCACTGCGGGGGTGCGCTGGACTCTCTCTCTCTCTCTCTCTCTCTTTTGCTTCCCCTCAGACTCTATATAGATATTTTCTCGTGCGCCGGGGAGCGGGGGAGAGGAGGAGAAAGGGTTGAGCGGTAATTCGCTACAATATACACGCGTGATGAGTAAAAATGGACGTCCGCAGGAGCGCGGACTTTTTCTTTATCGCGCTCGCCTTTTGCCGCGGCGGCGGATGATGAAGTTGAAATATTGTTATGCTCGTGGGATTTTTTTGCAGGACTCCAGTTATTCCTGCACGCGGAGCAACATTTGTTTTACAAGAAATATAGAATTATACGATAAATTTATGTAAAAGAATTGTGTAAATTGTGATAAAATATGGTTTTATCTCTACGTAATAACAGGTGTTTTCCCATACTACTTAATACAAGGTATATAGATCCTGTTAGTTCGAAAGAAGTAATTTCTACACCGCGTACATTACAAATGCATTCGAAACATTACGACAGAAATTTGACAATCTAATTTTCATTTTTACAATGCGCTACATAATCTGATGTAGAAGAAGAAGAATAAAGAACGGTTAAGCGAAATTCCGTACGTAAACACGTTCTTACATTCAATTACAAAATTTACTACGTACTGCGCAGTTTGAGAGAGAGAGAGAGAGACAGAGAGAGTCGAGCTCGGCCAGGCCGCCGCCGCAGCTTTTTGCACCGAGACACATTTCTCCGAATATATATTAAAGCATCGCGCGAGAGAGAGAGAGAGAGAGAGAGAGAGAGAGAGAAAAGAAGCGGTAGAGAGAGAGAGAGAGAGAGAGAGCAAAGTGCCATTGCGGTCGTTTAATGTAAGAATAATACGAACGCGAAATCCTTCAATCAGCGCGCGCGCGAGCCAGCGAAACTCTACGCAAGCAGTTTCTCTCGTCCAGCTCGGAACATCTCTCGCTCGAACCCCATAATTGATTTATTGAACGATAATGGAACTCTCGCTCTCTCTCCCTCTCGCACTCCTCGGTCCGTAAGCAAAAAGCGACAACGTCTTTTTTACCTTCCGAGAATTTTTGAGGCCAACCTATAAAGTAAAAAACGAGCGGTTTATTACCCTCGTTATCGAGGCCTTCGCTTCTTCCCTTAACTTTTCCCCGCTCTTCTCTCTCTCTCTCTCTCTCTCTCTCTGTGTATACTCGCGCGATGGTCAGAGATGTGTATAAAAAGGGGAACGCGCGGGAGGGGCAAAACGAAGGCGCGAGAACCAACAGTGTACGCGAACGAAGCGACAAAGACGCGCTCGAGTTCACGCGCGAGAGGAAAACGGCCTCAACGCAGATAGTTCGCCTCTCGTTGTCTAATTAGGCCTTGGCTATACGAGAAACGCGAACGAGGAGGAAAGGGATCTTGGGAGATCCGTGCGGTTAGAGTCTCGCTGGGTTGGGCGAGCGATGAAAAACGCACCGCGCGAGGAGGCGCGAGAAACTAATGAAAGCCAAGAGATTGCTGTATTTGCTGTATTTTACCGTCTTCGATGTTACTCGACGCATGTTAGTTGTTTCGATTTAAATACATTGACAATTTATAATTCACATATAATCTATCTTTTTCTATTACATATTTTATTAAGGCTTGTTCTTTTTTTAAATAATGCAACAAAAAATATTGATATCTAAAATTTGTAATATCTGTAATATTAAGCGTGAATTCTTATAATCTTATCTAAAAAGTATTAGAATTAAATGAATTTCATTACATATCATTATGCTTATCAATTATAGTGGATTTCTGAGAAACGGAACTCGTTATCTACCGGTAACACAAATATATAGTAATGAGGAGCTCCGCCTTAGTCAAGCAACACACGGAAAAGACTAATCTCTCTTCATTTTCATGAATTCGCTTTAAAACAGAGTTCAGACCACAACGCTTTATATTGCCACAAATTACTTGCCACACATTATCATTATATCTTATGCGCAACATTATCATCTAAATTAACCAGATATTCGATTGGTGCACAATCAGTCACATTGCAATAGTTCGCAATACCAGCCTGATCCGCAGCAAAGAAATTCAACCTGCACTCGTCCACATAAACCGATCTTCCCAATTTTCAAAGATCAACAAATACACAAAAGAATGAGAGAAGCGGTATAGGATCTGTTGGCCGCAAAGCGCGACAAAGACACTTTTCTCTCGTTGACGCTGGCTCCTCGATGGATGTATAATAACATCGGCTATGGACGGTTGATCGATCGATCGATCATTGCGCGCGCCACGGATCTCCCGCTAATCGCTCGCAAATAGCATATCGAGTAATCGCTCCGAAAAACTTGATGGATCCGAAAATAATTGCCTAAACAGAGAGAGAGAGAGAGAGAGAGAGAGAGAGAGAGATTAGAAAAGGAGAAGATACGCGCGCTCGCTCACGCCCCCTTTCGCGCAGATGGCAAACGCGGCGAGTCCAAGAGAGATGGACTGCGATATTATTTTGAGGGTGAAAGTACATTTATGTATCCGCGCACTGGGGGGGAGAGAAAAGCGAAAGAGCGTTACAGAGGAGGAAGGAGTGAGATCGGAAATTATTCGAAATTGATGAGAGACCGCTCTCTTTCTCTATTTCTCTTTAGCTGCGCAGATACAGGCAGACGACGAGCTGGAATAAGGGTTGGGTGTGTGTGTGGTGCTCGATAATCGAGGAAATCACGAGCGCGCGTGTCGCGCGAGGGGGTCGAACCCCTTTTTATTGGCCGCACTGCACGTCCCGCGCTAAATATCTCTCGGTAAAAAGTGTACATATATACGTTATATAGAGGAAAGGAGCTTTGGTATCATATTGCGTCGCGGGGGATGTCCCGTAGCGATCCTCGTTGCGCGATGACTATACTTTCCGCGTATGCGTCCTGTGTGCGGCCAGTTATACACCATCATTCTTTCTCTATCCAAAATGCAAGCTGTACCTACACAGGGGGCTACATCGTAAGAAACGCGTAAGCCGTGATGTTCCAAATTGTGCGTCCAGGATCGACACTTGTTGTGTGTGTGTGTGTGTTTGGATATATATTTAATAAATAGCCGCATAAGATTTCCACTGAACGCGGATCGTGTGTACAGTTAGGGCAATATTTCATAGACTTTTATATATCATTGCTCGACCGATCCAATCAACGATCGTCGTCGACGTTCGAAGCCCGTGTTTTACCCGGGGACCTCATCACGACAAATGTCTACCCACCGGCTCGAATCAACAGTTTAGACCGATACTTCCGAAAACTCGAGGCGCGCGCGACGTGTATAAGAAGCTCAGTGGAGCAGCTAGTCAAAAGGTATATAATGAGAGCGGGATAAAAGGCATTGATTCAGTAATTCAATGGCTGAACGACGCGAATTCACGGTGCTCGTTAATCGTCCCAATGAGGACACGGCGCACTACATATATATATATTGCTTCGAGGAGGTAGAGCGCAATTTTCGAAATGAGCCTGCTAGACACGCGCTACTGCTGCTACCGCTGCTCTCTTTCGGTCCGCAGTGCGCCGACCACCAACGTCGTTGTCCTCCTATAGGGATCGTTGAGTCACCGTGAAACTGTGCAGGCCGCGAGCGTCGTAAAGTACGCGCGAATCGCACGAGGGGTCTAGCTTATGGCTGCGGTGCAGGAGACCGCCACATGGCCCCGTGATACACGCGCGCGATATTCTAGGTGAGAGTCGCGAGCTTGGGAAAGATCAAGCCGGGGACGTTGTGCAGTATGTTTAAGGGATGACTGAGGAATTTGCGCAGTTTGTCAGACAATAACTATATAGAAGATCGATTCATAACGAAACAGGACTGAATTGAATCGGTAATGTATGCACAACCAAATTGCAGCATGTCGAAGAGTTTAATAATACAGCACACTCGATTATTTCCGCGCAAGTATATGCGTAGCTAAACTGTCGAGCGAATTCGTTAAGTGCGGTATACGCTACAGGTACCTTACATACGTGTACACGCTCGCCGCGGACTCGAGCGTTTACAGTCTGTTTATATGGAAAAATCATCGCGCTTAACGACGCTTTTGCCAGTGCGTTTTCGCCGGTGCGATTTCCGCTGATAAAGGCCGGGATAATCGTAATTAGCACGTCGTTTCCGCGATAGGATGGGGGGAGGCGGCCGGCACCCGAAGCTCGCGTGCAACGCGCAGCACTGCGCGTAACAAACCAGTCCACACCCGTTCGTCCACCTCGAGTTTTAATGAAATATTCATCGGATGCAAATATTCGCGCGGGCCCATAAGGAGGAAGACGCGCCCGGAGAAAGAAGAAAAAAAAAACAGAACGTAAGCGCATGCCGTGCATGGGTATATCCTTGTAAGAATGCAGCGATACAGAGAGAGAGAGAGAGAGAGAGAAATAATAACAACTGCACCAACAGAATTTCGTCGTAATTAGCGCAAGAGCTGCTTCGTCGTCGTCGTCGTGCGCGCGAGCGAACCCTCACTGCCGCGTTCATGCGAGTAGTGACTTGGCTGCGCGTATATATATACTGCGCACAATTAAGCTTGATATGCCAAAGAGATCCTGCGTGCGTGTGTATATATATAGCGCATCAGAGCTCGCGCTCGCGCGTAATTGCGTGCGGTAATTAGAGAAGTTTGTCGGCAATTACCTCTGTGAATATGATCGTCACTCTTGCCTCTGTGTATATATATATATGTTGGTGTGTGCGAGTATGCAGCTGATATTCGGTGGATTAGAAAAAGTTTGCGAGATCTAAACGCGCGAGTATCGATGACCCCGTGTGCAAGTCGCCGCCAGATCGAGCGATACATTTTAAGGATCTTTAAGCCCCACGAGGCACCTCGAGGATTTATTATACGCGCGCATAGTTCTTGAAAAAGAAGCTTTATTATTGGTGCGGGTGTTTAATTGAGACTCGTTTCTATTTCTTTTTTAATAACAGAAACGGTGTACCCTAATGATTAAACGCCAGCGTACGAATGCGAATCGTTTAATGAAGTGTCTCGCTAATGAGCTTTCCTTTATATATATATATATATAAATATATTGTTTTATCCGATCCTTTGCTATAATTCTTTCTCGGTCTTTCATCAAAAAGATGGAATATCTTTTCTATGAGTTATGCTTTATATATAAATATATAGCAAAGCTGTGGGAAAGTGCTATTGAATCGTGCGGAACTGCAGTTATATTAGCATTAGAAACGAAGAAACGTAGGAACCAGATAGACGCAGAATTTAGATTCACGCGCATATCGCTAATCACAATTGGAATTCATTATACATATACTCACAGCAGCTGTCGCATCCATCAAAATAGAATAATACATACTTTACGATTCTTCGAGAATTTATTCGCGTAAACGTATATATATAATCTATATATTCACTTCGTATTAATTATCCTTAAGATTTCGAGGCTCGGCGTAATGTCCGCATCGAAAATTCTTTGCCGCGCAATTAAGGATATATAGACATCGATCATCGCTCACTATATCCGTCGAAACCATAACTGTACGTGTAGAAGATCCTCAGCGAAATGAGAAAGTTCAAGCCCAGCTGCATCTCCTTTTCTCTCCCTCGAACTTCGCGCTATATATATATACGAGCGAGGCGCTCCAGATATAATTCCCGGGACAAGCGCGGGGCAAGAAGTTTCTAATGACGGAAAATCTAATATATATATCGCGAGCTGGCCGGGCTGCCCTCGGCCGCGCTCGCTCGTGTGCGGCTTTTCTCGTAATTAAGTTATAACTAAGGGCGGCTGCGCCGCTGTTCCCGATCCTACACACACACACACACACACATATATATACACAGAGACGTTGAGGAGAGTGGAAAACAATAAGGGGCCACTCCGCTAATCCGGACGATATATTATATCCGATGAAAGTGCTACTGGCAAGCTGGGATGGAGCAACACGGAGCTGTGCAGGCGGCGCTAGCTGTGTGTGTGTCGCGCGCGAAAAAGCCTGGCAAAGGAAATCGAGCGAGCAGCGACTCTTATTCCTTCTCTATCTCATATATATATATATATATAAGCGCCCGAGGTCTGGCAGACGCATAAATGAGTGCACATGTGCGAGTGTCTAGGTTATATTGGTGTAACGTTTGTGTAAGGTTGTGTATAGTGTGGCGTTAATTATTTTTTCATGAGAAATGGCTTGTTTGCCCCGCGTATGTATATACAAGAGCGAGAGAGAAAGAGAGGTGCACACACACACATACGAGCTCCGAGATAATAATTTATCGCGCCAATGGGTTAATTGGGTTTTTAATTATATTTTAAGGAGCTGCAGCATGGTATATTTATTGTGTTAGCTTAGCGGCGTGTGATATAAAATTTCAATCTCAAGCCTACGTCTATTGCAACTATGTGCAACATTTTATTAAAAGGATTGCTGGAACCTGCTGAGTTTTGCAAAATGTTATATTTTAATAAACTTGAATTTGGCCTCGATCGAATAAGTTATATTAAAAATCTCTTGTATCGAGTCATTGCAGATTCCCAGATGGTGTATAGCTCTGCGAAAAATATGACTTAACGGTTTGGATTCGGCGGCGGTGGCGGCGGCGAGGCCGCGAAAAAAAGGTAGTTTTTCCCGCTAATTATTATCCGACGAAAATAGAGAGAGAGAGAAAGAGAAGAAGGCACAAAGGAGGGGGTGGCGCAGCAGCGGGGCAAATGAAAGAAAGAATTGGAAGCCGAAGCGAAAATGGTGGGAGAGGTTGTAGCTGCGAGAGGCGCGCAGAGGAAGAAGAAGACGGAGAGGGGGGGGGAAGGGGGGGGTAGAAGTGGAGGTGGAGGAGGAGGAGGAGGCAGGCGCGCAGAAAGTGGGAGGAACAACTCGATTGCGCGAAATCGAATTAGGCGAGTCCGCGCGCGCGAGCGAGCGAACGGAGATGTAATTAATTAGTTCAAGCACCATCTTGCTACTGACAGGCACCGACAAGCGGCGCGGATATTATTTTCATTTTCAGCTGGGTGGGGTAAAGCAGCAGCAGCAGCCACCGCCGCCTCGCGCCCCAACAATTCTTAAGTGAATTCGAGCTAATTTTTATTGCGACGGTAATCAATATTCTCATTCGATTACCGCTTTTACTCCTGGTATAGAAGGGCTCGAGTGGTTCGCGCGAGCGGCTAAATTAATCTCGATCGAATCGAGTTCTATTATATACATATATATAATAATAATATATATACGTTCAAATTTTTTGAAGAAAACTTTATGTCTACTCGAGTTATTATCATTGACAGTTTGGTATGTCTGGAAAAGTACCTTTAACGCTACTGACCATATATAGTTTTAATTCCGTTTCGATTATTACGCGATGCTCGAATAAAATTGATAAGTAGGTACGTTACGTTTTCTTTACCCCGCATGTATGCACCAACAAAGAAGGTCCAAATTAAATAAGTGCGCGGGTTTTTACAGCAGTACAAGTGGGTAATCAGGCAAAAAGTTGGCCGCCTCCTGTAACAGCGCGCGCTGCACGATCCGAAAAAGAAAGAAGCGCTCGGAAACAAAAGCCTCTAGAATTTAGGAGCTCATTATAGTCTCTCTCTCTTTCTTTCTCTCCCGAGAGAGGAGAGCAGCAGACAATCGCCGCGCGCCACGTCGGACGGCCCCATAATATCACGTGCATACATTACAAGTCGGGGGCAAAATGAGAGAATCGAGCGAGCCATGCACCGGCGCGCTACGTATATATATACACACTACACACACACACACACACGCGCGCTATACACGGCTCGGCG
Source organism: Megastigmus dorsalis (assembly GCA_900490025.1). Classification (NCBI taxonomy): domain Eukaryota; kingdom Metazoa; phylum Arthropoda; class Insecta; order Hymenoptera; family Megastigmidae; genus Megastigmus; species Megastigmus dorsalis. The sequence goes on from UELU01138752.1 coordinate 19,912, forward strand.
CTGGCAATATTGCATCTCGCGCTATAATCGAGCGATCCGGTCCATAATGGTTAACGAGGGATCCAACTCATAACGCTTAATTAAGGTGCGGTTATATTCGCGAGCTAAAGCGAGAGAGAGAGAGAGAGAGAGAGAGAGAGAAAGATCGTGACCGGTCGAGAACGCGGCCAGATCTGCCGTACGATAGCGATCTGATAAAGACGCCCTCCCAAGATCGCTCGCGCGCGCGCCCGCTGACCAGGAGGGAATCTCTTCTCTCTCTATATATATATACATACATATATATTGTATATACGAGCTGTATACACGCTTGTATCGCGGAGCGGTAATGAACTTCGCGAGAGAATATCTTTAAGCTGCGCGACTCAATTTAAGGCTACCGCGATGCGCCGCTGCCGCTGTTGCGGCTGAGAGAGTAACCCCGTGCACCGCCGAGAAAGCGTGCAGAGTATTTTCCCAATCTTGTAAAGTGGGGGGGCTGCTGCTGCTGGATTTTTCTTGCTTCTTCTTCTTCTTGCTTGGTGGCGATTTAGCTACTCTGTTTTAATGGACTGCGGAGTGCGAAAAATGTTGGGAATTACTGGGCTTGCCTTTGTCAAGCTTGGAGATTCCATAGTTACGGTCGTTAATATACGTATAGAGAGAATATTAGTGTCAAATTGTTGTATCGCGGGTTTTTTGAATTTCCGTTGTCAGGTGATACGATTAAATGTTTCAATTTCAAGTGATCTGCTTTACAATTACATTGTATTGATAATTTTTTAAGTTGACTCTGTTGAAATTTGAGGCAGTTTAATTAGAAGCATAAGTATATAGTTATCCTTTTAAACCATTATGCGATATAGAGTCTATTTTTTAAAGCCTTAAAGACTGTAGCTATAAAACTTGATTAAATATAGAATTTCAAACAATTTAATTTCTATCTCTACTTTGCTATATAACTTTTCGTAGCAGTACATTTAAGATTTGAGTATATAAATCATGAGCGGAATAAAGTTCACAAGCGATTCGTACAAACAGGCCATCCAGAAGTGAAATACATAAGCTGAAGGTGCATAAATGGCGAGAAGTAAGCTTTAAAGGACTAGAGCTTGCAGCTGAATGCTTGATCGCGTCGGGCGCTTTCAATACACTCGCAGAGAACTGACCCGTTGAATTTTCTACGGTTTTCTTGGTCTGCAGCCGCTCGCTATACAAGAGGGAGCGCCTATATCCACACGCACACGCACACACACACATACACACAGAGAGACTCGCACTCGCACACATCTCGGGCTATAATCCTCGAAATCGATGGATGCACGCGGAGAAATCCGCCGCGATAATGCAAAGCGTAACTGACATTCGACCTATCGGAATAATCCGGTTAAACTATCGTTATAAGCTTATACCATCGCGAAACACCGCAAGTGCTTTTGGCAATGTTTTATTAAAAATTCATGCCGAATTAGCATATGGGATATTACGCGGTGTTCTCGCATATATATATATATATATACCCACACCAAGTGCAGGACACAGGACGGACAACGCGAGGAACGCGACGCCCTTGTACCGACGCGATGTTATTCGATTATTTATTTAAACGTGGATCTCGTGTGCTTCCCGATCACGGACACCCGTACATCCCATATATTATATACCTTGGAATATCGCGGATATGCGAGAGTATCGCATTTTTGAAGAATAAAATACGAAAATAATGCAGAGCGCGCGATCGCTTTTTCTGACATATATATACATATAGTAATGTCGAGTTGGATACAGCATTAAAACATCATCGAATTAATAGGGAGGTGCGGAGATTCCGATCTTGAATCGGCCCGCTTTGTCTGGCCAATTCGCCCGGCGCGCTTCTCTCACGAGCAGTTGAAATTTTAAAAGTATAATTCCGAATAGGAAACGCACACTGGGCACGGAATCGTCGTAAGCGCGATAAAAATCGTATAAGAGCCTTAGCCTCGACGAGGAACTTACTCTCGATCTAATCAAGGATAAGAGGATGAAAAGAGAGAGAGAGAGAGAGAGAGAGAGAGAGGCGAGTGTCGGTAAGCGAGAGAAAGAGCGAGAGACGGACGGAGATTCACAGATGATCTCTCTCGCGAACTCTATAAGGGAAAGCCTATGGTATAGCCGTATACGTGCGATGCGTATGCTCTGGATGTCGAGATGGGGTGTGTTTTAAAATGGCGATTTTGTCCCCCCATGGCGCGTACTGCACCACCCCAATCGGTGCAATCTGCTTTAATCATCGAAAGGGGCTTGGTTTGCATTTCGAACATTTGTCCAGCTCTGACTCGCTCGCTGCGGCGCCTTTTCTATGCTATTAGCTGCCTATGGAGTATGGCTGAATTTCAGTGCGTCATACAAGCTCTGAACGCATTTTATTTTTCTGCTGCACATATAAAAACTGGTGAAAATAAATAAATTAAAAATTATCATATGTTTATGTAGATGAATGATTTATTAAATTGATTGAATTTTGAGTTACGATAGTACATGTTCGTTTAAAATCTCTATTTTCAATGTCTTGCTTCATAAGAAATAATTTGCGAATATTGTATGCTAATCTATACCACAGCAAAAATATTTCTATCGAATCAATCGGTAAGGGTAAAAGGCACTGTTTACACGTACAGGCAGTTATTTAATTCCGTTAATTGCGTAATTTCCCGCACGCGATAAAAAAAAATTACTCCGCTTGGAAATAACGAAAACGTAATACCGTCCCATTGTGGTGTATAATATATATTACATAGCCATCGACGCAGGGCGCTGCACAATCGTAATAGACGCGCACGCGGAATATCCGTTCGCAACGAGCGCGCGGCGCTCGTTTGTCGCATATATACGGCTCTGGTCCAATGAGAACCGGTACAGGCAGCTCTCGGCTGCATAATAGATGCGCGCGATCGGTCGCGCGAGGGATGAATCGGGAGCCACTATACACTGCACGGCAGTTAGAGAAAAAGGACGCGGCTATTCGACGAGGGGGAGGCGGCAATCAGCATTAACCCGTGACATCCTCCATTATGGTGGCGCGTGGACTTTAAAACCGTCGCGTCGAATCCGAGGGGTTGGATTTTACGTTCTTTGGGGGCGAGAGAGAGAGAGAGAGAATCGTACCTACTACACACACACACACACACACGACACAATGTAAACTCGAGCATTTGGATCGAGCGTGTCTTTCTCTCTCTCCCCCGCGATTATTTTTATAATTCGGTTAAGCGACCTTCCCTCGCGCTTTTTTTCTCACAGCCTCTGTATACACACATGCGCTCTCTTTGCAGACTGTGTGTATATATGTATACATATAAGTACGTGACGAGAAAAGCAGAGTCCAGAGAGAGAGAGAGAGAGAGAGAGAGAGAGAGGGAGAGTCTGCAGCAGCGGACATGTGTTGGCGCGCGCGGTATCGTTAATCGGAATCGGCCGGGCGCCCAATTAAGGAATTGAGGAATTATGCACTCGCGCGCGGATGCGCAAGATGTAATTAAGACGCTCGCGTTTAATTGAACGGGTGTTGTATATGCGAGGCGGTCCTTTGTTCTTTTTCACGACTCCTTATTGTCGCTTCTTTTTGAGCATTCTCGTATATATAACATACGCGCGTATTTGACGGCGCGTATGCGCGTTTGCAGAAGCGCTCGGTGAGAAATACTCGCGCTTTCGTTTCGCATCTGACGGTATATACGTTATACTATACATAGCGAGTCCTTTTACGTTTGTCTATTCAACGCGGGTAATATTTTCACTTTTCTTCTACAACGTACATACGTATATGTGCGGTACGTGTGGAAATTTGCGGTGTCTCTCTTTTAATGTCTCCGGGAGATAGTAATCGCGGTAATTTATCATTTTTATTTAAGATTAATAACCAAGTGTATAATGTATACAATGTAGCTTATCTAGCTTAAAAGATCGCTGATTTACTTGAGCTTACCGCTCTGCGATTGTTATTCGCAAAGTGTAAGAACCATTCAGAAATTTATTAATAACAAAATGCTATCACAAGTTAGACATTTATTGTGACAGTGATTGCGATAATTCAATGAAATTTCGGTATAATCTACGCCGATGACGAAACGAGGATTAGACATAGATATTCTTAAAAACTGCGCATTGTTGATAAATAAATCGGAATAATCTCATCGGCGCGAGCTGGTCTGCAATTATGCTAAAGCGTGCACTCCACCATTATGTGTATTTAAGGCTTAATAATAAATTACGGTAGGGAATTAATTAATTAAAGTGTATGAATAATGCACGAGTAGAATATGCAAACAAAGTATGTCTCCATTACAGGCCGTATATACACTTTTCATGCCCATTACAATATTAATTTCCTTCCGATGGTCTTTAAAAGCCAAGAGAGATAAGCCATCTATACCTCCAATAATTACACACACACACACACACACAAACACACACACACACACTGGCTATAAAGACTATCCGGCGGTTCTTCATCACACAATGGTATACTCACGTATCCTAAAGGCAGGCCTCGCGTCCGCGTGCATTTTCTTCTTGCTGCGAAAGTGACAGATCCCGACCACCATTGGAGCGATTCACTCGTCACCTCGTGCGTGTAAAATATATATATATATATAAAAACCGGCACTAACGAAATATATGTCTTTGCCGAGAATAAAAAGGGAAGTAGTCCTTAAAACTGGACTATGTGTACGAGCGTATATATAGAATACACAGAGAGAGAGAGTGATTAATCGCGCGCGGCGCGCAGCTTCCCACCTCGCGTGAACAATCAGCGGCACACTCTTATACGCACGGGTCAGCTCTCTCAATTGTGAGAGCACACACAGACGCACACACACACACAGGCACAAAGAACAGACTCTCCGCCTCCACAATGAGTGTGTCCACGCCGCCAAGGTGGCAAAGGTGTAGAGAGAGAGAAAGGAACAATAGATGGCCTATGGCCCAATGGGTCGTTATTCGGAGCTCGCGTGGCGGAGGCGACTCGTCTACTGCTTGGCTACATAAGAGAGCCGTCCGCTGGTCAGCAGCTTGCCCCTCTCTTCTATCTCTCTCTCTCTCGCTCTCTCTCTCTCTCTCTCTCTCTCTCTCCTGGCTTCTCTCTCCCGCGCACTCAGCTGGCACCCCCCCAACGCCGCCACCACCATCACCGCCGCCGCCGCCGCCGCCGCCGCCGCACTTCCTCCCTCGCGCGAGGGTACATACATTATCCGTCGTCTCTCTCTCTCTTGCTCTCCCCCGACCTCACGAGCTCGTGATCTCCTCGTGGACACGCGCGTGTGTATATACCGGAGGAGAGAGCGGCCTTTGAATTATAGAAAGCTCGCACTTTCCGTATATGCTCTATCGATATGTTCCGAGTGCCGGCGCCTTTTAATTTCGTCGCTGTACCACTCGCGTGCGGACACTGTTCGGTGTGCGTGTGAAGAGAGAGAGAGTGAGAGAAACTGTAAAACCCTCAAGTGTAAAATCGCCCTCGCCAGAAGTGGACGAGAGAGAACCCGTGGAAAACCACTTCGCTACTTCGGTACTGTGTTATAGCAGAGAGAGAGAGAGAGAGAGAGAGAACGAGAGAGTGGACGGAAAAAAAGGAAGGGGAGGAAGAGTTTTTGTGGAGGTGCGCGCGCGCGCGGCGTTCGCACTTTCAGGCGTTGTTAAGTTGTAAAATGAAGTTCGGAGAAACGAGGGAAATCGCCCTTTACGATGGGAAGAATTTCTACTTTTTTTTTTCCTCTCTCTCTCTCTCTCTCCCTCTGCCTATATATACATACACTTCTCCGGGCTCGTTGCGATCTTCTTTACACGCGCTGATGGGACCTCGAATGTACGCGTTCTCTCCTTTATTTTATTTACGAGGAATTAATCCCATCGGCTCTCGTTGTACAGCTACTATATAACCGATAGCGCGGGCCTAAGGATCCCGTATCGTGGATCTGTACGTTTACGGAATTTATGTATACGGCTGATTCTTTTTTTTTTCTTTTTTTTTTATTCTAATGATGGCATTCACAGTGTGTTGAGCGCGTGATGGGTATACTTGCGGGCGATCGATCGCGAGAATGAAATTCTCCAATTCCGTTGATTAATCAATTGCCGGAGAGCTATTATTGCAACGCCCGCACCGTTCGAGTCCGCGTATGGCGCGCGTGGATCGAAAAAAAAACAGATAGGGAGAGAGCCTTGCCATTGGAGCTGTCGAAAAAAAAAAGTTAACGGCTCAGTTTATGTCGTTGTGCTAGCTGGGCCCTCGCGTTATCCTTGATGCGCATTTATCGCTTGATTTCGGTCGTCTTAATTAGAGTGAAATTAAGGCTTTTTGTACATATACATTTATGCCTATAGGTTCGCCAGTCTGTCTTACTTCGAGTATTTCTAATTTAAATACAATATAAGTTTAGTACAGCGAACAACTTGATTATGCTGGTAGGTATAAAGACTTGATAAAATAAAAATGGGTATTCTGGTAATGGTAAAATTGCATCGATTATATCTAACAACAATCTAACACAGTAATGGACCATTACTTCGGAATATATATATATTAACACTTCAAAAAAGTTATGAAAGCACAAATAGAGTTTTTAATTAGCTTTCGAAATTGAATATATAGTCAGACGCCGACGGAGGGGAGTTTTCAAAATTGTTCCTTGACAACGTTCGATCCCGATGCTTATATTAATCTCGGCAGTTTCATCGGCAGCGTCGATCGCGGCCAAAGTATACACGCTATTCCATCGGATGAAGTATATACATAGACAAAGAGTCCACGGAGAGAGAGAGAGAGAGAGAGAGAAAGAGAGAGAGAGAGAGAGAGAGCCAAGGGTCCAGAAAAGGCATGAGCTACGCGTGTGCGAGCGCACAGAAAGTGGCGGAGATATTGTTGGGGTGCAGTAACGAAATATTGGGGGAGAGAGAGAGAGTGAACGAACAGACTAAGCGAGCGGATTGTACAAACAGGGAAATAGGCGCAGCCGGCTTCGCTTCGTTTCGTTACAGTCTGCTCCAATCTGACACTATTGTGAACATATTATCAAAACGCCAGTGGAGTTTCAACAACGAAGCTTTTTCCGCCTAGGCCTCCACTTCCTAGCCTAGCGCGGCGAAAGATTTTACACGCTGCCTTGGGGCGTTAGAAAATTCGGAAATTTTCGGACATCGTGACCAATCGTTGCGCTCGTAAAGTTTTTCGTCAACTGCATTTTACCGCGATGTATTGTCCAAACACTAGCGAGTGGGAGAAATATTGTTCCTTCTTCGAGGTGAAGAAAAACAAAAAGATGTCAATCTAACGATGCAGATAAAGTAGCAAAAATCGGAATTATATCTAGTGTAAAAATGTGCGCGCGTACGATTGAGAGAGTAATGAAGCTTTGGGCTGCAGAGCTCGGGGCAAAAGTTTAATAGAGTCGACAAAAATTCGGAGGATTAATGATCCTCGGCACGACTTTCGGGCTCGTGCAACTTTTCTATTCGCAATAAGTGCTCGAACTTTTGAGAATGATTGACTTTCCCTTGACCATTGGTCGAGAGGAGAGTATTATAGGAAAGTCGATCTTTGGACAAAAATAAAGGCTCGCGCGCGCGCGTGTGCGCAGGCTGCAATTCGGGTTCATCAATCATAGCGCGTCCTCTGGATTCTGCGATAATTGAGTAAAGATGAACTTTCTCAGAAATACCCCCGCATGTACTCTGTCCAATCCTCTGAAAGCTTTCAATACAGACAATATAATATATATATATAGGTATATATATACCTTGCACTCACAATGTGTGCTGTTTATAATGTTAATATTTACTTGGAAAAGTATCAGATTTTAAGTACCTCAACCATGCCGAACTCTTCAAAACTCTTGTAGTTCGACGGCTATAGTTATTCGTCAAACTTTACCATTGATTATTATTAGCATTGAAATTTCAATTCGGCGCGCTAAAAACGTAAAGGCAAGTATTGGAAAAATAAACGATTTTATCGAGATCGTTGTGCCGATGTAGGAATATCGGGTGAAGCTCGACAACAGGCCGAACACGGTAACTCCCATCATTGTCCAAGAAATCTCGAAACTCAAGAATGCGTTTTCGCACTTTGACGCGGTCGCAACTCACGGGGAAAATTAAGTGCAGCGGCCCTCAACCCACCGTCACCCTCCTTATATATTTTGACCCCACCCACGCCCTCACGGCACACAGCGTTAGATCAGTCGTCCGAGCCGGCACCCCTAAGGACTCTCTCTCTCTCTCTATCTACCCCCTCTCTCCCCTTCCCCACTGTGAGTTGTGCTCAGTCGTACGCGAGCGACCGAATTTTCTCCCTCTCTCTCTGCGTTTGACCAGAGAGCATTGTCCAGTGAGAATGGACCCATTGTCGAATTGAATCATCGGGGCCGACGAGGCGCAGGGTGGAATATTCACGAAGGGATGGCCGATGGTCAGTCGCGCCATTATACATTGTGTATACACGCGCGAGCGCTGCTGCTGCTGCTGCTGCTGCTGCGCTGCCGTCACTAACACCCGTGGCACCTATATATATATATATATATATATACACACATATATAGGAGAATATCTCTCTCCCTCTCTGAAAAGCACTCGAGGAACTGTATACGGCAGGACTTTTCTTGAATAATTGTTCGTTCGGCTTCGGACTCGAGTGAATTATTGGCCTAATTGTTGTTCGCTGTAATGCCCGTTTCTGGGACAAATTTCCGGGCGGGAAGTTTCTCCTTCTCTTTCTCTCGCTCTTACATATATATGTAGATATATAAGGCTAGCAGAGAGAGAGAGAGAATGCGAACGTCGAGCTGTGACACGTGTTCGGCGCGCGAACCGAATTTCAATTGATCCGTGATGCGAGGAGGGGTGCAAAACTGGCCAAAGAAATCCGATTACTTTACGTGTTTGATCAAAAATGAAAAATCCTTCGCGCGCTCTGGACTGTGTGTGCGGCTTCTCTCTCTATCTCTCTCTCTCTCTGCTTTCTGTTGTCGACTGCGGCACGCGCCACGCATAACACACGGACAGAGAAAAAGAGAGCGAGAGAGCGATTTGCTCGTATATTTAAATGGGTGCGAGATGCCGACGGCGGCGGCTTTTTGGTATTTATATAGGTGCTCGCCCTGGATTATGAACGAGGGGTGGGTAAAACGCGAAACGTGTTTATTTGGTGAAGCATGCAAATGTCAATGGGGCGCGGCTCTCCCCCTCCTCGTTCCCCTCTCGCTCGTTTAAATACGTGCGCTATGTTTTTAAGGGTCTGCGGCCCATTCATGCTCTGTCAAACATCATCATTTTTCCACAATATAATGTACTTCATTTGAATATCGTTCAAACGAGATTTGGAATCAGTGTCGGATTTGGTTTTCGCAGCAATTTGATAAATGTTTTCGCATCGTTTCCGCGGTGCGTTGATCAAGTTAATGGCTAAATTATCGATTGATTAATGAATTATGATGTAACGACGTACTTGTCTTTATGAATGTTGCATTTGATGAACAGGTACACTGAGAAAAAAAATTTCTTTGGATCGAAAGACAGCTTCGTTGCGGGCGGATGATAAAATAATATGTTGAATCAAGAAAAAATATTTATTGATTTGATGAAACATTTATTTACTACACTGTTATAAAAATAAGTTTAAATAAGTTAACATAAATGGGGTTTATAAAAATTAAATTTTGATTGCCATGAATATTTTATTAAATCAATAAATTTTTACTTCTTGATATAACAAATTATTTTATCATCCGTCTGCATAACTTTATACAATGTGTTCGATTAAAAAAAATTTTTTTGTCAGCGCAGCATAGTTTCACATTTATAAATACTATTACAAAAAAATTGTAAAAGTTTGTCATTCAAGCATCGCTCACGAATTCGTAATATTCATCAGACAAAAGATCTAATAGCGATTGTCTCGCTATAACATCCTATTTACCTTCTCAAGTTAGTAAAAAAAGAAGTCCTTTCAACCAAGTACTCCTCATAGCTCGACATAATACCAAACAAGTACCTCGAGTGTTTGTTTTTTGGGCTTAATAGAAGAAATTTTTTACGCAATTGATGCCGCGCGTATACACGAGCCAGATTCAAAGGGGACTGCAGCCATACTCCTCGCGCGCTGAAAATTGACCAAATCTGCTCTTTCAGGTATATATACACACACACGCACGCACAGCAATGGACAATGTGGAGCACTCTGCTGAAATAGGGTGACTCTCTCTCTCTCTCTCTGTCTCTTTCTCGGTATTGTACCCTGACAAAGTAGAGGCGGGCATATAGAGGGGTCAAGCATACTCTCTCCTCTCTCTCTCTCTCTCTCTTTCTCTCTCTCACGCACACGCACATATTGTTCGTCTTATAATGACGTCGCTCTCGTGTGTCGTGTGTCATATCATGACTGTCGCACACGGGCCCGGGACTGTTTTATATATAAGGGGCTCGCGCGCTCTTTTTCTCGCCGGCGGGTAGTTTATACGCTTCATCATGATATACTTAAGGGAAAAACGCGCGTATTATGTATAAGCGAGGGGTGGGTCAGTGTATGTGTGTGTGTATATATATGTATAGTGGACTGCGGCGGTCGTGATTTTATGAAAACTCGGCCAAAGGAGCGAGTATCATTTTTCATATTTCTAATCTTTCCCTCGCACGGTATAAACATACATATATACGTGTACCAAGCGTATAAGGCGGATCAGACTTTCGGCGAGTTTGACGCAAAAAAGATCAACCTTCGCTCCCTTCTTCATTATGTCGTTTTCATATAAATAAGCTGCCTCTCCGATGACCGCGCGCGTTTACACCTATATATATATATAAGTCACTTGTATACTTTATGGCTCAGTCACCGGGCGACGGTGTGTTATTTTTTAATTTTCGCGGGAAAACATTAACATTAAATACCTCACTTTATATTGAATTTTTCATACGAGAACTATGAATAATTTTTTTATATGAATTCGTGAATTCATAATAACAACTAAAAAACACTTCAGACGCGTATGGCGCTATAAAAATGTTGGTATAAATCTTGCTCGTCGCGTTTCAGTACATTGAAATGTTAAATGCTGGCTGCAGGTATATTACTCATCGAGCCGGACAATAATAGCAATAACCTATTTGTTAAAAAAAAGGAAAGAACAGGGCCAAGTTTTCCTCAAAATCTTGCCTAAATCGTATTTTTCTTTTTTTACGTCCCCCTGCAAAAAAAAAAACAGCTAAAAGAGAGAAGGTCTTTGGGTAAATTGTTTTAAGAAAGTTCCGAGGTCCCGTCATAAAACGCGGGTAGTCGTAAAAACGACGCAGCGACGCGTATAGGCCGCGCTCCTCTCTCTCTCCATAGGATATAAGCTAAATACAAGGGTGCACCTTAATGAGTTCGAATTTCTACCTGGAGCCGCGCGCGGGGATCTATCGAGCGACGACAGACAGGGAGAGAGAGAGAGAGAGAGAGAGAGAGAGAGAGTGAACTGTGCGTGGGCGTCTCTCTCACTCTGCAGTGTCTGCGGCACGAGTCAGCTGAGCACTTTTGGAGGCTCTCGGCTCATCGGCAGCACAGAGGAGCGATAATAATTATATGCAGGGCGAGAGAAGCGTTGAATACGTCGTGACGCTAAGACTCTGCGGACTCGACGAGCCACGTTCGCGATGCGTGCTCTCCGTGAAAATTATACACTGCGCCGTGTTCCGCAGCGATTTTTCTATTATATACGAGGAGAAAATTTTGCGGCCGAAAATGCTTATGACCCGAGTCTATGCGTAGCTTCCTTTTGGATGCGAGCTAGGCGCGAAATTAGCAATTCTAATGCACTGCTTGCACGTGTCCCGGTGATCATTATTGTAACCGATAAGTCGGATAATTCTTGAATGGCTGAATGCACGCGCTGCTGCAGTCCACTCGCAAAAGTATAGCTTTTGTCGGCGAGAGTCAATGAATTTGATCATTTATACCAATCCCCATTAGCATCTCTGCTTTCTTATGAAACGACGATTCATGCATGTCGTAGGTAGCGCAGTGCACGTCTCGTGGTATTATCATGTTAAATCTCGGTGGAAAACGAGGTGCCCGATGATAAAAGTGAATTGAACATTGTTGCAAAGTGATGCGCGAAATCTATTCTCTGCCAAAAAAAGAAGTGGAAAGATAAAGCAAACCGAAAGCTATATCGTAAAAGTAGAAATCTGCATCGGTAACCGAATCTCGTTATAAACCAAAATTTTATATCGCTCATTATTTGCATTGTGTATATAGATCGATCCCCTCGACGGACTATATATATATAAGGAGACGCCTCGTAAACGGCAGGAATTGTATTCGTCGTAAAAAGATAAACGCGTATACCGATGGGTGATTATCGAGAATGCCGACTTTAGCAATTATTCCCCTTATATATTATAGCTTAGATGGCGAATCGGCCCTCGATCATAAAATGATACAATTACACGGAATTCTAATTGCTTTGTTGCGGGGCCATCGGTACAGCTCGCTCCGTTGTATATTGTATATACGCAGGGAAACGCGCATTCCAGATGCTCGAGTAGAGAGCTACGAGTATATATATATATATATATATAGGAAAGAGTGTCAGAGGAAAGAGGCTTCGGAGAGGAAGTAGGTATAGTAATTTCGGTAGGCCCAGCCCTGAAATTAGCAGGCAAAAAGCCGAAAGATGATTTTCCAAAATAACGCGGCAGCGGAGGAGCCTCCCCCCTCCTCCCCAATAACAATGGCGGAGAGCAATTTCCCGAGCACCAGCTGCCGCCTACCTCTATCTGATTTATCATCTCTCTCTCGCCTCTCTCTTTACGAGCGCCTCGCGCTTCTTCGATTAGTTTTTACTAATTCCTCGGCTTTTCATCAATCTTTGACGTTTCTCATTACTCTCCGCGCCTTTTCTGGATATTGGTTCGAGCAGTACGAAAATGTCTTTACCCGAGTATTAATGGCCGTTTAATAAGGAGGTGCGTGGCTTCTAATAAACGGCTTCATTTCTAATTTATGAAAATGTTTCCTTGGCCGAGACCTTTTTTTAATTCAATAATGCTTTCGCTACACACACTCACACACACATCGTTCATTTAGAGAAAGACACATACTACATTTTGAAATCCATTAAATTTAGAGGTTATTAAAATACATCCATTAATATATTAGCGCATCTATAAAAATACAAATTCAAATTTATATAAATTTATAAGGAACATTGTGTTTTGGCGTTACATTTTTATATATGAAAAATATCGTACTTTTCGTACACTTATACAGTTAATCGAGAAAACGCACACGAAGATATCTCTTTATGAATTCATGTATGGCCCATTGAAGGTGGAATATTGTTCGTATATATAACGGTAATGGAAAAGAGAAAGAAGAGAGAGAGAGGGAGAAAGAGCGTCAGAAGAAGTTTGCAAGATATAGAACAGTGAATTGATCAGCCGTTAGCTCAGTGGAATGTGCGACAGTGGAGCAGATGGGGGCGGCAGGGGTTGTTCAATCGGTTATTGATTGGAAATGTAAGCTGGAGAGGGATAGAAAGAAAGAGAGCACGGGGGAAGCGGTCAGTGCAGGGGCGAGCCGACAGATGGCCACTGGTCAGTTCGAAAGTGCTTAAAAGATCGTGCCAATAAAGCAACCTTTTATACTTATTTTCCTATTAACGTTATTACATCGAATGCTTGAAAAAAATATATATTAAATCCCTTTTGTCTTTAATTATACATTCGCGGAGGCAATCGCATATATACGTTGGACGAATCAATTCGATAAATTGTGTGTTTGTCGATTGGAACCGGTGGACGATCTTTGTTACACAAATCTTAGTGTTTCCTCATATGGCATTAATTAAATGTTGGAATATAATGGGTTTTTTGAACCCGAAAGTTTTGACGAGAACATATGTGTTGCTGCGCGAATGAAATGGATAATAGACAACTTTTAGCAAAAAATAATAAGTACGTTGTAGTTCCAAGAGCTTCTAAATTGTAAGTGTTTACATCTACCAAAATTACAACTCCTGACTATGGATAATCATCAATATTATTTCAGGATGGAAAATCCAAGTTCCTCGTTGTTTGCAACGGATAATACATAAATCTCGAGATACTAAAAATATTATTAAAATTGCATAAATAACCAAAGCAAACTGAATATTAACTTCGAATGATCGCCGTAAGAAGAAGAACGAGGTGTGCAGCGCAGGTAAAGTGCGCAGTCGAGAGTCTGTATTATTTGTATGTATATATATATATATGTATTCGTAGCCGACAAGCAGCTCCCTCGCATTCATCCCTCGGGGCAATCTTTTCAATTTAAAGTCAAGTATTATGGTTTAAATTGCATCACGCTTTCTTCTCTTTCTCTCCTCGTCGTATATACGTATACCCTCGTGTACGAGCCGTAGAGGCGATTCGCACACACACACACATACACAGGCGCGTGTAGAGGCTGGCGAAGGGCGGCCCCTTCCTCATACATCGAGCATATAAGACTCAATCACGCCGCTTAACCTCTGACCTCGAGACTCTCGAGCGCGCACCACCGCAACGATTCATCTTCTGCCATTTTATACCTCTTTACGCCTTTGGAACCCGCGCGCTGTCTCTCTATACGGACGATCTAGAAAAGTATAATTAGCTTCATTTGGCCCATAGGTGAAATTTTCAGCGCGTCTCAGAAGCACGAACAGTTTCCGTTGCAGGCAAAGCCGTACAATTAATTAATCGGACGTAATGCGATCGTCCGATATAGATGAAGCAAACGCTACAAAACGCGCATCGCCAACTCATAATTGATGCCATTTTAATTGACAATTAATCCGCATAATTCGACTATCTCGATCCGCAGCCGTAGCTACGAGTGTTTTGCGGCGATGTATAGCTGCGCATAATAATCCTTTGGCACGGATCGAGAGGCGGGGAGCAGGTGCAGTTGTGAAGCAAGAGCGCGGTTATGTGCGCGAAAGCGAGATTTTTGGGGGAATATTATAAGTACACGCGCGCGCGCGCGCGCGCAGACGACGACGAAGGACGACGAAAGGGAAAGGCATTATAAAGATGGGGAGGGAGGGGAAGACACAAATTACTTGGACGCTGGCTGGCTGGCGCGCGTGTATATACAAGTTGAGCGGGAACCCGTTCAGCGGCTTTTTGGTGTATATATACGCACACACAGACGCCGACAACGCACGAGCATCCGTACGCCGGCGGCGTCGGTCAACTTTACAACAGCTCGACCTCCTGATAGCCAGCTCGGGAGCCACTACTGGACCCGCGACGACGACTTCCGTCATCCGCTCAAATCCGGTTATGCCCTATGCGCATATATATGTATAACAACATAATATCACGAGTTCATTCTTGCAGCAGCGCCGTGGCTCTTCACTTTGCTTATACAGGCACACTCGCATACACACACGTTTAATACACTTTTTGCATGCATTATATAAGCTTGTATTTTATTATATGTTTGCAATTTTACGGCTGGACGTTTTTTTCATTTGATGAATTCGAGGATTTAGTGCGTGGGAAGCTTTTTGCGGGATATGCGCGCGGCGGGTTAAGCGGAGGTAATTAGTTTTTTTTTTTGTTGAATTACGACCAAGCGTTGCGCGCGCGCTTCGTTGTAAATTCCTTTGATATTTGAATATGCGACGGAGGTGATAAGAAGTGGATGAAAAAAAAAAAAAAAGTTAAATGGAGTTGTTTTGGTTGGGAATTTATTTGGATTTAACGACGGGGGAAAGATAAATCGTTGTCAATTTATGGTGAAAGTACCTTCAGTTTTTTTCCGCGCGTGTCCGTATTGTAAGCGGTTCCTTTTAGCCTAATTTGGTAGATTATTATACAAGTCACATGAATAAATTTAATGAAAATTAGCTGTAAACAATCAATTCGAATGTGCAAAATAATGCAGTTGTATACATGGTCTTGAACATTATAGGAAGTTTCATCTCTGAAGAGAAGAGAAATGAAAATTTACTATCGAGCGCACACAAAAGGAAATAGAGTCGCTCGGACAATTATACGAATCTTATCTCGCGCGGTGAGCTACGCATTCCTATAGCTCTCAAGCCAAGCTCCCGCTCCCTCCCTCTCTCTTAACTTCCTCCTCGCGATTAAGCTGTACAGCTACGATCTCGCGGATTAATCCGCCATTAATATCCACCGCTCAGCTCTATCTCTCTCTCTCTCTCTCTCTGTCTTTAGCCGAGCGCGATATATCATCGAGCGAGTGCGCATATCCACTCGGCAGCAGCAGCCGGGTTATAGCGTTTATAATATCGGCGCTGGGCGCATTCGGAGCTGACTATGCGGACGAGAAGCGCGCGGGCGCGTTTACGTGTGTTATATAGCCTTGACCCTCGTCGTTATAGGTTGCGGACAAAAAAAAAAAAGAGAAGGAAAAGAAATTGGAAGGCGAATGGCGTGCAAGTGCGAGGGGCATTCGGTAAAGGATTATATATAGAGATGGCGCGAGATAAGCTGAGAGACGAAAACGTGCATGTGTGTGTGGAGAAAAAAAATGCGCGCGATTGCGATGTAACTGTACATGTTCTAATGGAGAGAGGATACGATGAACGCGCGAGTATCCTGGAGTTTGGAAAAACTCGCCGTGATTGAAATTTTCGTATAGAATTAGAATCGGTTGTAATACATTCGGAGCGACTCATTGTCAGTACGGCGCGTGAAACTCGCGATAAGCTAGAAAATGAACGCGCGGAAAGTATTAATTTCCGCTTTTCGATTTCCTGTAATTCGAAATATATGGCGTGTCGAAAGGCAGTTTAAAATACCATTAAAATACCAGACTATGCCCATGCGGCTAATGCTTATTTACTTTATTTAACAATACACAGTTATACCGCATTCGTGGTGTAACCGAAGATTTATTTACGCACGGGGTACAAGAGCACGTATATAATAAAAATAAAAGCCGCGCGCATTCTTATTAATTAAGTGCTATAGGGCAAAAAGAGGGATAGAACGCGGACCGCGCAAGCAAGCAAGCAAGCAATTCGTTTATAGGAGTATCCCGAGAAGGGAGCTGATCGCGCGCGAGCAGTTTAAATTACCTGTTAATACCATGTAGTTCGCGACCACGCAATTTTCGCAATATTATAATAAATTTCTCTCCCATCCACACACACACACACACACGGACACACACACGTACTATATAAACGAGGAATCGCTCGTCGGCGCATAGGTAAACGCCGAGATGGCGCGAGATAAGAGCCCGAGCACTGCAGCCCCGATAGAGAAAGGAAGTGCTTTATACATGTTATAGAGAGAGAGAGAGAGAGAGGGGGGGGGGGAGAGGCTACGGTGTATAACGAGTCGAAAAATGGGAAAGCCCTCATCCCCCGCTTGGCGTTTTGCCGTATACACCTCGTGACTGTAATAACGCGTTATATGCACGTGGACCCATAACGTACATAACAGATACCCGTGGCGCGCGTATATATACCCTGCTGCACGAGAGAGCAGCTGAGCTCCTTACTCTTCCATTTTTCCCCGTATTACGTTTTATCTATATATACCCAGCTCTCCACTCTCTCTCTCTCTCTCTCGAGAAGCGCGCAAAATGCGAAAGGGAGAGAGAGAGAGAGAGAGAGAGAGGCCGGTCTTATACGAGGCACTGATATAGCGTAACCGACTCCTTGGCCGGTGCATATTACCGGGCTGTTAGAGGGCGGAGTCGGCTGATGAGTTAGCAACGTATTGACTTTATAATAATCACGTTAGCCGGTCCAACCGACCTGCACAAGTGAGAGAGAGAGAGAGAGAGAGAGAGAGAGAGAGAGGGGATAGCTCGTCTCTCTTCGCTCGTGCTGCACCGCAACGCGCGCACAGCTTGGCGAAATATCGAGGTAATGCTCCTCTCGCGCGACTCCTTATTAAAAAGCCCCCTCCCTCTCTCCCTCACGAGTTCGCCTGGCCTATCTTGCCCGCGCGCGGTAATTGTGCCGCTATATAGCGAACAATCTCGCGGGATAATTTTATTTTAATACGTTATCTCTCGGCAACTAAAGCTCGCGCGCAAGCACGCGCTCTTTCACCTATATGTGTACTGTATACTCGTCCCGTGGATCATGCGTAATAATATATAAAATATTTAGTAGGTTTGTGTATTATGAACGATTTCTTTGTTTCTCGCACGTTTGTATGTACACAGGGTGGAGGTGTGTAATTTCGTACGCGCGTATTCGACGGTATAACAGCCCGAGGAATAATATTCTTCGCGCGATTTTTTACCGATGCACGCGCGCTTATACGAGCTCTGACGTATGGCCTTTATTGTATATGTATGTACGCGCGGTATAATCCGTTTGTTCGAATCGATTAGTAATAATTGCTATATCGAATAAAAAGAAGCTCGCTTTCAATTTTCGCGTGTATATTTAATCGTGCACTTCGCGTGTATAATATAGGAAAAGTGTTTCGGCCGTGGCCGCGGTTTTCGTATTGTATAAGACACTTTTATCAGTCAATTAAATTTTGCGTTTCTTTATTAATGAGCACAATGGGCTTCGTATGCTTTGGTAACTGTATTTGGCTCGGCGTAGCATATTATATTATATATACATAATACAAAGTGCGAAGGAACAATATCGTGACTCTGCGCGTTTCGGCCGTGCCGTTGAATGTTAATAAAGCATGTAGATCCGCGGCGAACGTTCCTATAGACGTCGGACGGATCGGTAATCTCTTTATATCTCGACGTTTCGTTAACTAACGTAATGATCGGCTCATTCGATCTATAATACCGATATCGATCCTCTCGTTACGAGATTAAGTCCTGTATACATCGAATATACGCCGCTGCTCGCGGTAGGAGTCCCGGGCTTTTTCTCTTTTCTTTCGTCGCCTGACCATCGCTAATGAGAACCGTTAAAACCAATCATTCCATTTGGTTCATCGTCGCGGCTCTCCACAATCGTAATCCCAAAGAACGCGATGATTTATACCAACAAACGGAAAATCTACTCGTTATCCGGTGCGTTGGAAAAACTATTTAACCGGCCGCGCGCACACACGGATTAATAAATCTCGCAGCGAAAATCCAAGATAGAAGCCATAAATAAGGATGCATCTCGAGGATGGCCGGGCCGCTGCTGGTGCTGCTGCGGCTCGCGCGCGACTACCATAAGTTTTCCTTATTAACGAGCAGCTCATATAAAGGGAATATCGTGCCGCGGAGGCGCGACGGTTGGCAGAGAAAGAGAGAGAGAGAGAGAGAGAGCGAGTATAGCCGAAGAGCGGCTGACCTCCAATCTCACCTCAATTTGCCTACACCAGCGGGGCCCGAGCGCCGGCAGCCGCGGAGCCTCTCTCGCGCGCCTTCTCTCTCTCCTATCTAAAATTATGATCTGAAAAATCCCGTCTGCCCCGACTCTCTCTCTCTCTCTCTCTCTCTCTCTTTCTCGCCGTATACCGCCTCTTCCCGCTTAGCACGCGAATATTTCGCCGGGGCTGCCTTCGCTCCTCGTCGTAATCCGTTAATTACGCGACCGGTCGGTCGGTCGCTCCTCGCGCTATGCATCAGCGAAGCGTCTCCCGCGCCACAGTCGCCGCCGCCGCCGCAGCTGATAAATTATTATCGAAATTGATACGTCTATATATACTCTTCCTGAAAATGGCGTCTTTCTTACAAGTTTTCGGATCTCCTTTTTAGATATGCGCGCGGCGGGATGCTCGTCATTATATATATATATAGTCGGGTTATTTCGGTGACGTTCCAAAAGTGCCGCTTTGAGTTATGAAAGTAAAGATTGATTTGTCGTTAATGGTGATTGAGCCGAGCTCGTTATATACCGAGATAATTGTTGGTCACAAGGCGGCACTAAACTTTGTTAACCATAGACGTTATCATCCAGCTCTGTTGCATAAACCTCATGATTCTATTAATAATAATTAATGCATCGTTCATTTATTGATAAAAATTTGTGCGAACAATCGTGTAACTTAAATTACACATTTTTCTACAACGAGACCTGTATATGTTTAGCTAAAACCCCGTAAAAAGAGATATGTTGCGAACCGGCCGCGAATAATACGTCCGAAATCACTAAACACGCGATATTCTGGCAAACAGGCAATCTTTCGCATTAAATCAGAATTCAATTTCGCGGGAGATAGGATCAACTGCGGGGCTGCGTGTATATTTCTTCCGTCCTCCTAAATATATCCAAATATATCCCCGGATATCCGGCGTACCGACCTATAGCTACTGCTACTTTTTCTCGGATCGAAGGGCACGGTCCGACTCTGTATTACAAACTGCGGGGATGAAAAAGTAGCCGAGCTGGCAGCGAGAGAACAAAAAAGATGTAGGTGACAGTTTAAGTAGAAAAGTATGTGTTTCTCGTCATTTCGCAGCTCTCGAGAGCGTATTTATTTTCTCGCGAATGGCCAACGAGACAGAGAGAGAGAGAGAGAGAGAGAGAGAGAAGAGAGAGAAAGAGCTGGCCAGCCACCCGGCACACCCAACCCTCTGATCGATTTAGCGCCAAATGTCGCCGTGTTTTACACTCGGCAATAATAGTTGAAATCTATGTAGCCAATATTTCACGTCACCCCTTCCTGCATCCCTCTTTCTTTCTCGCGCGCACACGAACACACACATACACACGATTGGTTCTCTTGGGCAAGAATATGGTCCCCTCCTACACGTGGAGCATCCATATATATATACTTGCATATTGGTTGACACCGTTTGATCGGATAAGACGATATTTCATCGGTTAATGAAATGAAAATGGTTTCATTATTGCCCCAGCATTTGGTTACTCTTTAGAAAAAGGGGGTCTATATATTTCCGACAGATTTGCTGATAATCTGACGCGAGATCGTGATTTCGATAGGGTTCACGGAAATGGTACGTACATTACTTCTCTAATATTCTCTATTTGAAACGAACCTTGAATTGTATCAGGGACTATTCGACTATATTTATTTAAATTGAAATTGATTATTTAGTTAAATATATATGTGATCAATTATTTTTACACATCTAAGAAGTAACCCATGAATTAAATTAAACATAAAAATTGTGTGACTTTTTTATTAGAAAATCCGCGAATAAATTTAATCCGCAAAAAAAAACAAACTGAAATTCAAAGGATTTTATGTGAAATCATAACATACTGCCGTGCCGGTATTTAGGGTTAGCTGGATAAATTCCGTTCACACAGAAGGTTTATACTGGAGCAAACGGAATTTAAATACCTCGGAACGAGTGAAACGTTCCTTTCTCTCAAGGAAAAAGCGATCCTCCCAAGGGAGATGGTATATACTGTATACAGATCTCGGGACAGAAAGAAAAGGGGGGAGGCCCTTCCTTAGACGTACGTAATTTACACGCGACAGTACTACGTTACACAGTCGGGCGACTTTGAAGATTACTTTTTAAGAGACGCACCGCGCTGCTGCAGTTTCTTTCCGAGGAGCGCGCTAAAACGCCGCGCACTAAATCAATTACTCTAACTCTCGCTTGGTCGATTTACTTTTTTGACCGAGGATCGATGTTAACGTGAACCTTAAGAGCCAATACCCTAACTTGAACGCTCGTATAGATATATAACATTTTATCTTTTGAGTGAATCATTTTGAAATACCATGCAGTGTTAAACAATATGAGTATAGATGATCAAGAAAGATGTGAGCCTTTTGCAAGCGTAACTAAATCCGGTTCAGCGATGAAAATTGCCAATATTGACCTGCCGAAGCACAGAAATTCGCTGCTTTTATTCATGCAATCAAATGAACTATGCATACAAATAAAAGTCCCTTATATGTATACGTGA
This sequence comes from Megastigmus dorsalis, assembly GCA_900490025.1. Classification (NCBI taxonomy): domain Eukaryota; kingdom Metazoa; phylum Arthropoda; class Insecta; order Hymenoptera; family Megastigmidae; genus Megastigmus; species Megastigmus dorsalis. Next base: position 41,715 of record UELU01138752.1, read on the forward strand.
GGGAACCGCATATAGAATGAATAGACCCCCGCGAAACCGTCCGCACTCGAAGATGAGATAGATACGCATACAGAAAAATCTAAAGAGAGAGAGAGAGAGAGAGAGAGAGGGAGAGAGAGCAAGGGGGCAGGAGTAAAGTGAGCGGAGAAGAAAAAGCTGCAGAGCGGAGGCGAAGTAGCGGTTTTAAATTCCGCGAGTCAAAGGCGATGTTTGACATGGAAATGTTGAACGATGCATTAAACATGTTGCGGAGTGCCTTCTCAGCCCTCCGCGGCGCGCGCGCCTTCTCCTTTCTCTTTTTTTTTCTTCTTCTTCTTTACCCTTCTTCGAAAAGTGAAGAGATAGAGAGAGAGGTACGCGAGGTCAGGTCCGTAATCCGAACTCGTGGAGCCCGCGAACGATCGCATGCATTGTGTCCGGGCGCTTGCGGGGTGCGTCTATGTTTGTTTAAGCAAACGAAGGGAAAGCACTTGGGATCGGCTTCCGCCTTTTAAGGATTGCTGTTAAGGGAGCTTCTTCCGGTCGAGGATCGATATTCCGCCAGATATATATCTCGAGAAGGCGGAATCCCTTTCTTGTGAAGCTCGTGCCGCTGCGGATAAAGTCCGCGCTGACGAAGCTTCGCTCGGAATGAGGGGATTTGCGTTGTGGAAGATGCGCCGCCTAAGATATGTACATATAGCTTTTACGAGATGCGTAGTTGCCGAGCTTTAAGGATAATTGAACATTTTCGAGGGATTTAGGGGGAAATATAATTATGCGACGGAGACCGATACCTTAATTTAAATAGGCATCTACTGTAGTGCAGCTCGTAATATTTGATTTTGAAGATGTTAGAGAAAAATATGAAGACGATGAAAATTAGTTTTTATCCTAATATATATCTTTTAGTTTAAGTCAGAAAAAAACGTATACAAGATAAATGAAATTCGCCGTCAAAGAGTAAATATAACTCTCATACTATCGCACGTGATTCGCCACAAGTCAATCGAATTTCGAATATATAATATACGAATGTAGCTAGTGAGTCTAAAGCACAATTATGTATATATGTATATGTACTTACCAGGAGAAACACGGAGGTGCTTGACGTGGAGGGCCGAGGGACTTCTGAGATCAGGAGTGTTGGAAGGCGCGACTATAGGGGGCGACAGGTGGGGGTGTGCCGCCGGACCTCCTCCTCCTCCTCCGCCTCCTCCACCACCTGCCGTCGTCGTGGTCGTGGTCGTTGTCGTTGTGCAGGCGTTCAGGGGCGAGGTGCGCTTCAGGCTCTGTTCTGTTCGCCACGTGACTTCGCTCTCGCCTATCCATAATTTACCTGCAACATTAAACGCGCATACATGTAAAATTCCATTTTAGAACAGAGTCTGGGATTTATTCGTTGTAAAAAAAGATTTAGCGTATAGACACATTTTTATGTTCGCTAGCAATAGGGCTTTCATATTGTTAACGATTCAAAATAAAGGAACACGCGGAACGAATAAGTTTAGATCAACGAGTTTAGCGTCTCATTCCTCTCCGCGCGAGGCGTTGTACTGTATAGCCGCGAATATGCGATTGGTCAGTGATGTATATATACTGTAGACTGTGCGCGTCACGCCAACCTAATATTGACGAGGGAAATGAACGAGAAATGGAAAGAGGGAGAGAGATGGAAAGGAAACGAGAGAGAAAGAGAGAAGAGCGCTGAAGCGGGACACACATCTCCCGGGGTTGGCGAGTAATATTAATGGCACGCACATCCAGACGCGTACGCACACATATAGATATACACGGATACCCAGTACGTGAAGGCAAGGGAAAATGGCTTCTCTCCCCCTATATATATGCGCAGCAGTGTACAACAGTTCGCGTAATTAGCGATTCTCCCCTTTAGCCTGCCCCCTCCCTCTCCCTCCCTCTCTCTCTCTCTCTCTCGCTCTTGTCACTTCCTCTCGCAGTTTCTCTCATTCTCTCTTCGTTTTTGCTTACACACACGTATATATACACTATCAGAAACAGCCTCGCTTCTCATCTTCGGCACTTACCAAGCATCGACCCTTCCTATGTATATGTATATATGTGAGGTCCGCATGCAATTTCTTTTCCAAAAAGGGGGAGGCTAATCATCGCAGGAGCCGCGTATACGAATACGTATATATATACACGAGGGGAAGATCCGCGCGTATATATCTAAATATATCGGAGATGAAGGGGATTTCCCTGGTTTCCCTCGTTTCACGTAATTTCCCAGAACAATGCAGAGAGTCTGTGCGCCTTGTGTGTGTGTGTGTATGTCTATGTGTGTGTGTGTGTGTTTCCAGTGCTGGCAACCGAGTGTCTAATTACAAAGAGGGAGGGGAATCCTTCGGATGTGTATCACGTGAGTGTGTGCCTTTTGCCTCGGTGCCCGGTGATGCGCACTTTTCACCATATATATACATATACTTGAGAGAAGGAGAGCCTCGATGCTTCTATATAGTACCGACTCTCTCGCATGTGGTGTACGCGAGTGTATATCCGTGTAATATGTATTTGATATTCGACGCGCTCGTTTAAAGGCAGCACAACTGGAAATTTACACGTTAATTGCAGCATTTCTTCTGATGAATAACAATTCCCACTGATTATTAACTCGGCTCAGCTACTCCCGCCCCTCCCCCCTACTTCTCATGGGCATTCGAAATGATAATCCCCGCGCACGAGAGTGAATCCAGTAACCGAAGATGTAGCAGATTTGGAATAATGTAAAGAAAGTTCTTGTTGTTGTTGTTGTTGTCTCGTTTATACAAATATATACTATATATATATACGTGTATCACTACACCTATTGTCTTTCCTTCTAAAATAATTTAAAACTCCATTTGTTTATTATGCAATTAAGATGATTGTCCCAGAATATATATACTTTTAATAACCGTTCCGTTCTCCTTAATGGAACGACTAAACGGAGCATAAAAGCATCAAACTCATCTTCAATAAAACGCGACACACCGCGACCAACATTTGCAAGTCATCGCATATATATATATATATATATACGGAAAGCAGCAAATGAAGCGTAGCAATGATCGCACAGCTCCAATCTAAATTTACCTACTTAAAAAGGCTTTTTGTGATGATTAGCTGCCGCGCGGTCTCATGGCGCACACACAGAAAGACAGAGAGGGATAGAGAAAGCGCATCTCTCGCCCGCACAATATCACATACACGCAGTGGCGTGACTGATTCCTATAGCGAGCTCCTATACAATAAAGACGCGCAAATATAACATGGACAGAGATAGAGAAAGAGAGAGAGAGAGAGAGACCGCGGCGAGTGCAAAGTGCAGTACGCGCCTCCGCGTTCGCGCGCCATACGTCTGACTCATACTGTATATATATGTACATGGTCGGCATTATTTGCTTGATGAATGATTTGCTCCGCTTTCTTTATCCTCCCTTTACGTACGCGCACACACAGACACACACACACACACACACACATACACACACATATATATATCATCTCTATCTTCGTCTCTTTCCTTGTCCTTGCTGCGCATGCAGTGGAGAGTCGCGCCTGCGAAGTGGAATTCGAGAGAACACGATTGAGGTTTGTTGGAGCGGAAGAGGGAAGGAGATCTATCTCTCTCTCTCTCTCTCTCTCGCTCTGTTTCTCTCTGTCTTCTCTGTTGCGAGTTACTTCTGACGGAAGAAGAGATCCGCACTAAGACGTCTTTAGGCCTTTGACATAAGTGCACGTCTGTTTCCATTAAGGACTATTGTGCAATTTATTTAAAACGTATTGCTTCTTATTGTATACCGCCGCTATATTTCTCGCACTATTCATCGGAGATCCAATTTTGTTATTCAACTACAAATTAACAAATGATCGAATTTAATAACAGTACAAGAGTGCGGCAAATACAGTCTGTAATAAAATATTAATTTTTCTCAACTAATCAAAGATATATGGAAGTCGGTCCGTGATTCGGTTTTCTCGATCACGAGCAATGGCCCTGATGTCGGTGTATATAGTGGCTGTCGGTGTGTATATCCTCGGGTCGTCGCCGGGGTTCCTTTAATCTCGCGGTGTTTGCATGGCGCTGCTGCTACGGCGCGCGCTTGCTCGCTCTCGGCCTTTACGGTCCACCGTCCTTATGGTCTGTACTCCACCCCTATGCGTCTCTCTCTCTCTCTCTCTCTCTCTCGCCGGACCGGACAAACGAAACAACCCTCATTTTATACGACCTCAAGGGAAAATTGAATTATCTCCATGGTTTTCTTCGGATGCCCCGGGTCCCGAACTTTTATTAAGTACATATTAGATCTTGCCCTTTATATTGAACACTTGAATATTTATGATGCACACGCGTACCGAACCTCACGCGGTGTTTACGATCATACATTTTTCCACTTTATTGGAATTGATTAGCTGTAAAATAAGGTGAATAGAATGGGTGGCTCGTGAGGTGCGCGTTTTACCAGGGCGATTCGCTTTGTGTGTATTCTTTAAATTAAATCGATGATTTTGTTCGATAATAATTATATAGATGTGACGATAATGGGTAACCCTCTTGATGCTTAGATTACCGCATTTAGATAAAATTGCGGCGAGGATTGTATAAAAAGTAACTCTATAGCCAACATCTGGCTGGAATGCACACTTTGGTAAATGTGGCAGATAAAATAAATCAATAATGGACGCCTATGCATGTAACGGATACCAGAGCTAAAATTAGAGCTAATCTTATATATATATATCTGTTTTGTTAAAATTGTTCATTTGCTTTCCATTCAAACAGCGTAATCTCAAGTATGCAATATTATATCATTTATTATTTTTAGTATATTCATTCATTTTTGCGCTATTCGAGTGATTCAATGGATCAATGAAATAATTTAGTTAAACGCTCAACGTTGGTAGGCTAAAATTTCTCAGAAATTATCTTCTTAACAGAAAAGTTCGAGGTTCATTAATATTGACGAAAAGAAAAAAGCCAGCAGACGGTAAGAGCATCGAGGTAAAGACTTTTCCGGACATGCGATTTTCAGAAAATCGAACACTTGTCCCTTTTTCCACCATTCCCCAGGACCTTAGCGTGGCGAGGCACTTCGCATAAACAGAACCATTCATCTGAAGTCTCCCCCTCGTCTCGACTCCCGCTCCCACCCATTCTCAGTTCCCAATGGCCACTCTCTCTCTCTCTCTTTCTCTTTGCATTCTCTCGCTCTCCCTCTCTCTCTCTCTCTCTCTCTCGCTCTGCGGGTTTCATTCGTCCCAGCGCGAACTCCATTCACGGGTTTATCACTGTCCAGATAACAACGATTTACCTACACGCAAGGCTTTAGCGTAGGGTCCGGTGTGGTCTGCTCCTGGTCCAAGGAGAAAAAGAGAGAGAGAGAGCAAAATAGAGAAAAAAAAGGGGCAGGAGAGGAAGGAGCGAAAACGCGAGAGAAGAAAAAAGACCAGATTACTCGGGGAAGAATAGACGAGGAGAGTGCGAACGAAAAGAAGTCGTGGAGGAGGGTTCAAGAGTGTATGTGCGAGTGTGTGTGTGTGTGTGTGAGAGAGAGAGAGAACAAGACTAGCTCTCGGCTTTCGGCCAGCCACCTTGCATTCAGGAGTATTTCACTTTAACGGCCCCCCGGGGGATTGGCTGACCCGCCGTCTCTCTTTATCTACTCTCTCTCTCTCTCTCTCTCTCTCTTACTCTCTTTCTCATTCTATCTCCCTTCAGCGTTTTCAGCATAATGGACCTCTACATTACTTATTCGTCTCCAGGACTATATATAAATGCGTCCTGCACGAACACACATATATGCAGCGCTCGCCGGAAACCGCGAGGATCTCTGATCCACCTTATGCCAAGAGACAGACGATCGAACGGGACTTTCGTCTCTCTCTCTCTCTCTCTCTCTCCTCCATTTCCCTTTTTATCCTCTTCTTCTTCTTCATCTTCTTCTTCTCTCTTTCATGCCTGTATATAGCTTGCTTCCTGGCTTGTATCGCGAAGAATTAATTATTCTCGCTCGGAGCTTTTCAATTTCGCCCCCACTATTGGTCTGCCATGGGCTGTACTGCACACACCGCCACGTGCCGGATATGGACTTTACAATTTATCGGTTGAAGGTAATGGAATAGCTATATCGAGGCTATTCTCTATGGATTCTGATGTGCCGCTCCCGCGATTTGAATAATTGAAGTTTGGCTGCGTTTCAGGAGGTCTGGTCAACTATAGATACCGCAGTCTTTCAAGGTTCCTCAAAGTATTTCACCGCATGCTATCGCACAGTTGAATATTTCTATAATAATATCGTACTAATTATTTCGTCAAATCTCGAGTGTTGGGAAAGAGCGTGTCTCTAAAAGCCAGCTATCGAAGGGACCCGAAGAGGAAAAGTCTCGCGAAATATAGAGAGATAGGGAAAGAAGAAAAAAAAAAAACGAATCGACGAATCTAGCAGTGCAACTATCCATTATCTAGCTGGTTGAGCATAAGGGAGAGAGGTTGGAGCTGCGGGCATATAATGCAAGATTCGCTCAAAGAAATTCCCCCGAGTCCGTGCGAAAACTTTAAAGTCCCTGTTTGTCAACTGCGCGGTGTACATCGGGCTTTTTGCGAATTTCTGAGCGTCCAAGAGTCAAGAGGTTAGCCAAGCGTGGCAGGAACGTATTAGCGAAAGCCCAGCCAAGTATAATCCTGTACCTCCGCACACAGCAGTCTGCCCGAAGGAATTGAAAATTCCAGTCTGCTTCAACCCTTGGTGGACGACGACCAACTCTTGTACTCTCTCTCTCTCCCTCACTCTGGCCTATACGACACACGGCGAAAAAAACAGATAGAAAAAGCGGCGGCGGTGACGGATAAAGCGTTCGATATAAGATTAATAGTGGAACGCAGACGGGGGTGAGAGGGAGAGACAGAGAGAGAGAGAGAGAGAGAGAGAGAGTCGGATGGTGATTCCTCTTTGAAGGTGGACCCCGTGCGCTTGGGGTAGTGGCCAAATTGAATCCTGTTTAGGACAGAGGAGAGAAAAGACTGGAGAGTGGACGAGATGGAGGAACGTCGCTGCTGCTGCTGCTGCTGCTGGTGGTGGTTCTGCTGGTCGCCCCCCTTCGGGCTATCTACCAATAAGTAAATTGCCCGCCACCTATCTCTCTCGCTCTGTTTTTTCCATATCGCTCGCTTGATCTTCCTGTGTTGTGCGAAAAGAAGAGAGAGAGAGAGAGAGGGAGAAAGATCTCTTTCGAAATGAAAGTGGGGTGGCTGCTCTGATATCGCTTTCGATGAATTTTAGAATTTCGCGCTATCCGTAGCTGTATCGTAGCAATTGTTTTCCAAGCATTTAACCAAGAACAAAGTGAATTATACGAAAATGTAATGGACTTGTGGATCTCTTTTAAAAGACTTCGATATACAGTTTTGTCTTGACGTCGCAATCATTACCACTCCGCAGGTTTTCTCAAAGAAAGAACCGAAAAGCGGCCCTTTGAGAAAGATCCTGGCACTTTTGATGCCCGAATAAACACACACACGCACATACAAACAGATCGGCTTCTTTTGAGGCCCGCAGCATAATAAGCATAAACGATGTGTGTACAAGAGCGCGTCGAAAATTCATGCTCAACGATCTAGCGGGATTATAAGTTTGATTGATGGGTGCATTTGTACGCTCGCGCGCGTCTCTCTCTCTATACGTCTATAATATCGTTCCGGAAGTATTCCCGTATATACGCCGGCGAGGTCGGGGATCTTGCATTTGCTTATCGGATATTTAAGCTATGAATGCGGGTAAGAATCCGAGATAAGTCGACGTGACAGAGGACACGAGCCGCGGCTATCCATGCGCTTATTACAACTTATTATAACTTGATTGTGTGCCTGCGGCTTAACGGTATGATGTTACAGACGTTATACGAGCTGAGCTGATAAAAGAACGGAACACGTGTCATTGCCTTGAATTCAATGGACGGACGTTTACCGAAATGTGCTGCCGACGAGGATACGTGGAAACTGTATATAATCTTGATCGAGTGAAAGCATCGCTTACAGAAACAAAGTAAGTTATTATTGTGTAATGCGGCCGAAGATAAAAGTGCGGATTTGAATGACAATTTTACAATTTAGTTGACACGTTATGTACGTCGATTATTTTAATTATCAGCTCCTAATAATAATGAGAATAATTAGAATCATTCATAATGTTATAGAGATAGTAACATTGTATTGAAGATCTTCGTCGACGGAAACATTCAAATCTAGATAAGGATGGAGATCGAAATAAACGATAGCTGAATTGAATTGTGATCGCATCGAACCTCGACTACAAAGTAATTATTTCTTTTTCCGAGAAAAACTTTTAATTAATATATTCTAAACGCGTGCGCGATAGAAAGATTAAATCGTCTCTCGGTTTAAACGTGGCTAACGTTTTCCCAATTCTCTTTGGTTACCCTAGTTACGTTGACTGAATCGATATTTCCCTCTCCTTATATTTCTCTTCCTCTCTCGACTCATCAAGATTCAGACGCACACACTGCGACTTTAATTTAATCTGAAAATTATTTTCTCTCATTCGCTTGCGCCGAATAGTTAATTTACTTTCTTTTTCAAATAATCTTCATTGAAAAGATATGCATGTCTGAGCATAAAAAATATACGCGCTTAGAAGATAAATATTATCAATTGTAATAACAAGTTCTTAGTTTTTCAATATGCGATCGAGGGAATTCTGGAATAACACATTTTTAAGCTTAACGTCAAAACAAACATCGCAAAAAAAAACCATAAACTCGATACCACAGTTTTATAACGAAAACCTATAAATCAGTCCATTGCTATACCGTCATCCATTCTATCGAATTCATAATCCGTTCGGAAAACATTCGGAAACGCTTAAAAGCGCTCATTTCAGCGTCGGGTTACGACTCGACTATGAGGGAGAAAAGAATCAATAAAGCCTCTCTCTCTCTCTCTCTCCCTCTCTTTCTCTCTCTGGTGCAGGTTGCCTCGCGGGCTGTAATGGACGCCATTTTTCGCGAAAATGCGAATAACCTCGCGGTATTTCATCGAGGAGAGAGGGAGGAGGTCGAGGCCGCGCGCTCACCCTTATAAGGAAGGGTTGGCCGGGACTGCGCAGGCGCGAACCGCCCTCCCGCGACTGCTGCTGCCATCCCTCGCGGTCTATAACTCTCGCGAGCGCCCCTGTTCCTCGCCACCGCCGCCGCCGCTCCATACTTATATATACGGGGCGCGCGCGCGGGGCCAATCTGCATGCGAGCCCCGCGTCGAGCCGCCATTTTGAGGAGCGTGAATTTAAAACGGGGGCAACCCTTTCGCCAATGCCGTTCGTTGCGGCTGCTATAGCAGGGGTTGCTGTACGAGAGGTCGATCTTTTTTTTTTTTAGGGTTGAACGCTCGCGCATGCAAAGTAGGACGGTGCATCGGGATTGGTCGATGCTCCCGGCCGAGATTCTTTTTGTGCGCGTGCTTCGTAGTCCTGGGTATAAATGGCGTTACGTAATAGTTTTGAAGATGTGATTCGTGCGAAGATTAACACTAACAAAAACACACTTAAAAATAGAGCGCTTCGGAAGATTCATTTTTATTCGAATAATAGGTAATTTGAATTTTTAATTATAAATATCGAATTAGTATCAATATACAAGTATGTATGAAATTGTAATTAGTAAAAAGATGTAAATTATCTACAAGGTTATAACAAATTGTATAAGCCAGGCGTGTATTAAGTCTGTTACATGAGTGGCGAATCTGATAAATAAAGTGGGGTGATCCAACAGTCTCGATTGGATCAAATTCTGTTTTCTATAAATACTTTTGAGAGTTGACGGTTTAAATAAGCCGACAGATAGAAAGATGTGTGCGTTGATTCACACTTAACGATTCATTAGATTCATCAGGCAATCGATATGATAGCAACTTATCGGCCTATTGATAATGAAAGTGGGTTGAAGATTTGACAATTGCTGATTATAGCAACTTCTCAGGTCTCATGTTAATTACTTTATTATCACAGCTTTGCAACAAGATAAAGCCAAGCGTTGGAATTAGTCTTTTCTATTCAAAATATAAATTCTAATTACTTGAAATTATTTTCTTTATGTAATTTTATAAAAAAAAATTTCTGTGGGTTTTCACATCTCCTTACTTAAACACTAAAATAGCGATGGTATGAAATTTCTAAGATACCTATTGACTATATGAACATATCCTGTATGCACAATTAAATTGAATTTATAAAAGCGATGGTATTAAGCAGCCGCAACTCGATGAAGCGTTAAAAACTAAAAAAGGAGCCATGTTGCCGGGGACGCAAGAAAGGCAAGCTCGACATCAAAGTGTCATAGGCCCGGCTTGAAAGGGGTGAAAGGGCAGACAGAAAGGAGAGTGAGAGGAGAGTGTTGGCAGAGAAAAAAAGGAGTACCGAGGGTTTGCTGCTCCATGCAATTTTAAAATTACAATGGCAGGCACACGTCGCGGCGCAATCTATCCATCCATTCGCTGCACGCCAGCCTCTCTCTCTCTCTCTCTCTCTAGTCCTGCGCAAGCATCTGCGTCCGCTCTTCTTCCTAACCGAGTGAAAGCGAGAGAGAGAGAGAGAGAGAGAGAGAGAGAAAAGGTACAAGTCCACCCTTATTTATGTCGGTCGCGTGCGCGCTGCCTAATGCTTTCTATCTGTATACTTGTATAAAGATACGATTATAAAAATAACAGTTGTTCTATCGATAATTCAAATCGGAATAATGATTTCAATTTAATTTAAAATCTATAAATCGACATCAGCTACAGATTAAGGTATAAAATAAAAAAGAATATTTAATAATTTCGATTCAATATCAAATTATGTTGGTTAAATTTTATCCTTATACAAAAAAGCTGCACAATAAAAAGTAAGTAAAATATGCAGTACAATTTACAAATGTCTTTTAAATAACTTTTATATGGTAAACTTTTCAGAAATGAATAAAAGCAGACAAACTCAAGAATGGGTTTTCAAAAGAAAAAGTTCATTGTATTTCAATAGCTTGTAATTTATCCGCACTAAAAGAAGAAGAAAAATTATGTATATACATTTTACGCCCTGTCCATTCAAGTCCACAACAATGAGCTCGCGGGGAAGGACAAATTTATTTTAAAATCCGTAAAATCCACGGAACACTGCGGCATTTTCCCGTCTCACTCGTCCTGTATATGTACAGGATAGTCATGGAAGAGGTTCCCAATAGCGCAGCATACGTATAGGCTAACACGGACGCGCGCGGCACGAACCGAGCACGCGCACAACTCGACTGTATGTATATATCCCCCTTTCCTCTCCCTCTTCCCCTCTCTCTCTCTCTCTCTCTCTTACTCGAGTTTTCATCGTAAAATTCTCCATCCCCCATTTTCTCTCCTACTCTGCGGGGCCCTTACTCGAGGACCGCAGAGTTAGATCACTGCAACTCCAGCGAGCCGCGCAGCAGCGGCAGCAGCCACCCTTCCTTCAAACATTTTAAACTTTCGTTCTCTCTCTCTCTCTCTCCCTTCCCCCCTTCCTTGTGTGTGTGTGTCTCTTGCGACAGCCTCCCCGATATACATACACTGCATAAGCGCGTGCAGGAAAAATGAGCGGCAAAAGGTATGGTCTCGACTTTGGCATCACACACACACACACAGACACACTTGGAAATCGGTGCAGTTCAAAAGAGGGGGAGAGCAGCCACACTATACCGTTACGCAATTCTTTTTCATTTCTGTGACAGACGAGACGCGTATATATATATGGTAAGCTCGCGCGCCAGAGACAGAGAAAGAGCACGATGTCGCTCGCGCGCGCGCTACACACGCACACGTAAGCTGCACACACCCCTTTGTCATTTGGCTAGAGGAGAAGTCGACCATTTGGATACGGGACTGGAGCACACACGCGGCAAAGATCGTGCGGCCCTCTTGTATATAAGTATATAGGTCGGTGTGCCGCTTTTAAAATCTTGTTTTTGATGCTGATTACTGGCTTGTTAAGGGGTTAGGACTCGATCTGATCGAGTCGTACGATTTCGAAGGGAAATCACGGCCGTTTGATTTATTATTTCGATATCGATCGTCTATTTGCTTAATTGCTCTTCAAAGATTCTGGCTGTATATGTATTTACGTATGCCGTACTCATGTAAAAAGATAACCCATCTTGAGTCGAGCAAAATCTTATACTTAACTATAGTTGAACAACATTTTATTCGAGTCAATGGCGAATTCTATGAATAATTTCGACGTAATACATAGCCAGAATGCTAAAATTGCCTTCGCTAGAGTAATGCGAATGCTTAATTTCTTGCAAACTCTACAAGATTTCTGTGCACTCCTTGCAGATATTCACAGGGAAAAGAACGCATCAAAATTCAATATTTATCAATCATATCTAAGAATGCATAAAAGATCGGTTCATCGTATATACGTACAAGATCACATACCGCGAATAACAAAGTAACGATTCGATCCGTCGCAAAGCATCTTTAATCAGTCAAAATGGCATGTACAGCAATTGTAAAAGGCCAATTCACACTCGGCACTCGCTTCGCGCTTGCACACGCCTGCCACAAAAGATGTAACACGAAAAAAAAAAGAAAAAAGTTCGCGCTCTCGTCGATTCTCATACGCCTCGAGCGCAACACGCCAGATTACATCGCCGGCACTATGCACACAAACACACACGCCTCGCGAGTTGCGCTTATATGCGCGCGCCCGAGCTGTGCAACGAAAAGCGCCTACGTCATATACATTTATGCATATGAGTTGGCGAAGATTCGCGCCTGCGCGCGCCTCATCTACATACGCTCGGCGCTGCATTTGCGCTCGCTATACCTCGGCCCCGACGAATCAAAACCATCGCGATTGTAGACCGTAGCGAGCGCGCGTGTGTGTAAGCAAATTCCACGCGAGTCTTTTTCTGCCGAATCACTCGGCAATCGCGATACGCCGCTCAGATTTATCATAGCTCGGTGTGCAAGCCTAATTAATCTCTCGCGCCCTTCTAAACTTTCCCTTGGCTCATTGTTATGTATATACACCGCGATGGGCTTGCAAATTTACGAGCTGCTCAACACTCTTGTTTCTTTTCTATATATATATATATATTTTCTTCTGCTATACGATCACTGCACTATATCAGATGGCGATTCTTCGCGTTTTGTTTCCATTGCGCTGCGAGTGCACAGGTGAAAATTAGCCGCGATGCAACTACGTCCATAATACTGAATATATAAATATATCGGGAAAGGAGATCATTATTTTATGGGGCGGCGGACTGGTGTGACGGAAGACTCTCTCGCGTTACGCTCCTCGCGCCAACTCGTAATAACGTTGCGACCGTTGGACTGCGAGGTGTCTGCGCGCGGCGTTATAACCCGCGACCGCATGGATTTGTGTAATTAGGCTGATTCCGAGTGAAAGTTTTCCGCGAATAAATTTAGTTGGTTTATCGGAATATGAGTGGAGAGCTCGTCCATCATGGCTTATATTTTTGCGAAACGGAGATTCTCGCACTGCGATTATTATGTTAAGTCGCGCGCTAGGAAATTTGCGAACGGTATATATATATAAAATAGATAAGCGCGGCGAATATTATGTGTGGCTGAATGCGCGCGGCGTTACGCGTCTGCTTCGCGCGAAACTTTTATTTTTTTTTGTTCCTGATTTTTTTTTCTTTTCCATTCATGTAAAAGTTCAATTCGCAGCCGCGGGGGAAAAAAAGTGAAAGAAGCCGTGTGTAGAGCGATTTAATTGAGCGCCGCGAGGAAAAGCTGCGCAGGTCGTGAATTAGAGATAATTAGAAAATACATTGCATTCTATTTTTTTTTTATAATGCTGAATTTTCATAATGTTATGATAATCAGATTTATAAAAAAAGAAAGTGCTTTCAATTGCGTAAAAGCCATTTGTTTCAGTATTTTCGTGCAGTTTATTATTTGCATTTAAATGGCGCATTAATGCAGTTTCTCAACTCGCGGTTTATCTTTCTTTTGATAAAAAAATATCTCACTATCGCTATTATATACTAATTAAACTATATTTCTCTTTGCGCAAAATCACATGATTGCAATATGATTGCATACAGTATCAATACACAATAAAGACATATCTCATCATTATTTGTCTGATCCCAACGAGCGGCCCGCGATTTTCTAGAATCTCGTTAACGAAACAGACAAGGCTCGACACATTCGACTGTTCGAATTGCTCCATTGAATCGTATAACGACTTGGACGGCACATAAAAATGAGCGCACGAAGGAAATTTCCCGATTAAGCTGGGCTCGCTCATTCCAAACATCTATACAGAAACGACGGTTAGGACACGCACATATCTTCGCGAGGCAAAACTGCGACAGAGTTAGAGAGAGAGAAAGAGAGAGAGAGAGGCGCAAGTGAAAGGAGAGTCGGAGTATAAGAGAAGAAAAGGGCGTAGAAAAGGGAACAGAGGGGTGAAATCGTCGCGACGTGTGGCGGTGGCTAAGTCATCCGATTGGTCGGCTATAGCCTATACCGGGAAGTCTGGCGGGTGCAATTCGCTGCATCGGCTGCTGCTGCTGCTGCTGCTGCGCGTGTGTACGTATATATGTAGGTATACCGGCAACTACAACAGCAGCTTATGCTCTTGTGCACACTGGCGATGGACCGATGTATAAAGAGGGAAGCGCTGAGGAGATTCGACGGAGACGAGAGAAATCTGCGGTACGGTGAGGAGCAGAAATTCTTCGATAGTTGTTCGTTTACGAAATTTTATCTTTCTTGCGTATATATATATGCATTCGCATGTTTTGTGGTTGTACTTTTCTTTTCTATAAAAATGTTATTCCTTGAAATCAATGCATGCATCGTCCAATTAAGTGAGTTGAACTTTTTTTTTTTTCTTTCAAAATTCTAATTCGATGGTATCAAGTAATAGACAGTTTCGAGTGTTATTTGAGTTGTTCTACTCGGAGCTATGGTTCTAACCAGATAGTTCTGGAATTAGAATTTACCAAGTGCTAATTGAAATAGATTTTGTTTTTTGACAGTTTATTTATTTATATAATTCGTTGAATTTAGTCATTTTTAATTATAAAGCTAGAATTTATTGTATGCGCGCAATAGCGATGTTTATATAGAGAATGACAACAGTGTCTGATCTATTATGTATTTGAAAATATAATAACTTGATTGCTGATTACAAATGTATAGAAAGGTCTTAAAATCGAGAATATAAAAGTAAAATTATTAATAAATACTCTACAATATTAGTATTATACTTTTCATACATATATATAGTAAAACTCATGAAATGTTAAATTCCAGTAACAGAAACGCTCTCACAATCGATGACTGCCTACATAGCAATGAAATAGTTGAGCTTTTCCAAGTTACCAGTGAGTTTTATCGTCACAATATAGATTCTTATAACAACGAGCGCAAAATCTTCTGCATGTCTCGGGTTTCAACACATATCCAAATGAACGTCACGGAACTCCCATCGTCGAATACCTAAAGAAGATCATCCACACAAAAACGGAAAGGGACCAAAGTGAAAATCTGCACAGCGGAAAAACAATTACGCGACAACGCGCACGTATATGCATGCGTAATACATCGCTATGTCTCCTACCACCACTGGCTACGAGATTCGCGCGATAGACGCTGGTGCGTTGCATCGAGCGCGGCCGAGCGCGCGCGCGGGAGACGAAAAGAGAGAAATAGAGCGAGAGAGGGAGAGAGAGAGAGAGAGAGAGCAATATACACACAGGCGGGCGGTCGATGCCGTGCAGCTGCCATGGCAACTGCGAGAGCAGCAGCAGCAGCAGCAGCAGCGAGACGAGAAATCGACTCGGAAAAACTGGTAGCATTGACCGTCTTCCTTTGGCCGTCGCGCGGAGCCGAGCCACACGACGACCATACGTATACATGTGTGCACAGTGGTGCGCGCGCGCGCGACTCGCTACGAATCGCTAACTAAATCGCGAGATTGAGCTAGAGAGAGAGACGAGGGACAAGATTGTCTATGCGTCTTTCGGCCTATATTTATATGCGCAAGCGAGATAGCGAAGGAGACGTGTGTTGCGCAAATCGTTGAATAATGATCCGCGCGTTGACATGATTTTAGCGCGGACCTGCGTACAATTAGTATATATCGTACTCCGTGAGTGAGTATGCGTGGAATATGCAAATGCTGAGTCATGCAGCAAAAAGACATAGTTGCACGTTTTCGTACTGCAAATCACGCATAGCTAAATAGTTTGAGCCATTTGTTTTTCGTAAGTTGAATAAAATGATTGCGGATATGTACATTCGCTGCGTCCTTGAAATTCACCCACTTCGGAAATTTAATTATTATATGCACGCAGACTATGCTCTCCGATAAAACCGAATAAAATATATATATGTTACAGCTATTGCCTGAATGGTTGATCCAGACCCGTTATATGAATTATTCATCGGAGATATGAAGTAATTTTGGTTTCCTATATCGAATTCGATCCGTAATAGGAATATACGAAAGTCATTATTTTAATTATTAATAAGGAAAAAGGGCAACATTTGCAGTCGACGCAGATTACGTGTACAACAAAATTGTAATATTACGTCGTAATGATCACGTACATACTCGAATAGAAGCCATAATGCATAATGCGCACTATACTTATCATCGCTCCAGACATTCGCCGCTCGCTAATTCGCAAAACGGAACACCTTACCGCAACGCCGGGCGAAATTTCTTTTTTTTCTTCTCCGCCCCCTCGCGCCGCTTATCTACCTTGCATTAATCTCGCAATTCACAAAAGAAAATATTCATACAGAGAGTTTCTATCGCTGCACACATACGGACCCGCATATATATATAAAACTATAGCAGCAGCAGCAGCAACAGCAGAGGCCGAGAATTTCGGATCTTATCGTGAAATTTATGCGACTCGCGCGTATAAGTTTCTAGCGCTGCTGCTATATACGAGCCGCGCGCGAGTTTCAAACTCCGGGCTAGTTTCGATATATACTGTATCTATCAATCAGACGAGTTTAGCGCGGCAAACGACCGGCTTGAAATAGTGATGAGCTCGTGTTTTGTGGAGATCGACGAAAGTGCACCTCTCTTACGTACGTGAGAGATCTTTGGCCGCGTAGTCTTATCGCTGTTGGATGGAAAGTTTCTTTTTTCCTCCTTTTTTTTTATTCTTCTGTCCGTTCGCGCGAGTGTGCATTGCGTTCGTCTTTGTCGGTCGTAAGATTCAAGTTTTCCATTAATGAAGTAAAACAAAACAGAGCGCGACTCGAGGTTTATACACTTTTAAATCGTCATATCCACGATCGATAAGCGTGTGTCCTTAAAAAATAGAGGCGCGCTAGAGAGAGAGAGAGAGAGAGAGAGAGAGAGGCAGATTAGTATCGACGTTGAAACTGTTTCTATATGCTGTAGATAAAACGGCTGTATTATCTGAATGTCAAAGAGGTGTCAATATTAGAAATAGAAAAGAAGATAAAGCTATTAATACGAGTCGCGCTTTCAGATTGTCTCGTAATGGAGACATACGAAAAACATGAATTATTTATATTTATTTGTTTAATGTATATAATAATGGGCATTATAGTGAATTTGAGAATAAAATTTCCATTCATTAACATTGATTATGTGATAAAGTAAGGTGAATATATTTACGTTATTTGTAGAATTGCAAGAAAAAAGTATAGAAGGAAGTAAAATCAATTTTATTCTGAAAAACTTCTTTATCCGTTTATAGTGGTCTGCAGCTGAATTAATATGTACTTTAATAAACTGCCAGAACCATAAAAATTGTGTTAATATTAAGTTTCTTCAAATAAAGAACATAAAAAAATCGTATTGTTCGTAATATAGAAGAATACAATGGATTAAAATTTCTAATCTACAAGTTCCAGGATCAAACAGTACAGGGCATTTGCATCGATACATTGATTCGATCGTCATAGGTGCAGAGCCTCTCGCTATACAAAGTCAATCCGACTCGAGCGAATCTCGCTCATGTACAAGGGACTGGAAAGTGCAGCACACGCACGAGTTCGCTTCCTCGGCTGTACCGTCGGGCAGCGCGGTTAATTAGCGTGACGTTCCCCTTACGTCATTAAAATCAAAGAAGCGCGAAGACAGTGGCAGCCGGCGAGCACGCGACAATATTCCTACGCTATGGCAATTATGACATCTTCCTCCTCCGCGCTATATTATATACGGTCCTCGTATACATTTTCTCTCTTTGTACGAGAGTGAAAACTTGTACATACACAGACACGACATGTCATGTGTCTACACCTTAAAAACTTCATCCGCGTCGCCCTGCGTATACATTCAATAAACATACAGAGAGAGAGAGACAGCGAGAGATAAAGATGTGTATGTTGCGCGATCGGAGTGCGTTAGGTGTTTCCGATAAGAGTTGGTCGCACCTCGAGTTTCTCTCTCGCCTTTTTTTTTTTTTTTTATTATTTTAACGCTTCTTCAAAGTCAATAGAGGATTATCGGGTTCTCGCGTCCGATGACTAATGTCGAATAAATCAAACGATAAATTATGGGCGAGTCCGGGGCGGCGGCGACGCGTTTCCGATAATGCGCGCTCTGCTTCCAGCCGAGTCATTTACCCAAAGTCCCGTCGCGCGAGTCTCTGTGTGTATATATTTATATGGGAATTATATTTAGTTGGATTGGGTGTCATTTATATAATATATCGTAAATTATCGAGCTCGACGCCGAGTGTAACGAGCATTACTTTTTGAGCCTTTGTTTGTATTCGGGCAACTTTCTTTGATAGATATCTCATATGTATGTATCGATGATGGAGTCGAAGACGTTTGGAGGTAAAAGTTGAACAAACTCGAGCCTAAATAAATACAAGTTCAATTTAACAGTTATGGTTGCGTCACAGCCGCTGCATCATACATGCTTATAATTTACAACGTGTATTGCGCAAATTATCCAAAAGTACAATCTATAATAAATTGCTACTTTTTCGAATTAACCTTAGAATTTTGACTTTTCGCACTCGAGAACTTTATAATAAAGCCAATTCAAAGCTCAAGATATATATCCCTTCTAATCTTACGCTCTAATCATTCGAATCCATCGATACGGCATGCGCCGAACGAATCAACATCGATTCCATGACACGCGAGTCCTCAACTATCATCAGGAATCAAGAAATCGAGCATCGTCGACGAGGCGAAAAGAAAAAAGAAGAAAGAAGTAACGTGGGACCGAGAAACGCGTCGCTAGAGTCGCGAAAAGGATTCGATTCCGCGTTACATCGTCGGTGCACCGGAGTGCAAGTGCATACGGGACTCCTATACTGCATACACACTCATACACGCGCGCACACACACATACACACAAGCTTGAAGACGAAGAAGAAGAAGGTAAAAAAAGTCTCCGCTAGAAAGCGTTTCGACACGCTTCCCGTCTACTTGCGATTTCGTCTCGCAACATAAATACCAACACCTGCGACCCGAAGATCCACGGCCAAGATTAAATCGCCCCCTCAATCCCCTCGACACCTTCGGCTTGGGATTTCGAACTCTTCTCTCTCTCTCTTTCTTTCTTGCACAGGGGACCATCGAGAAGACAGCCGGTTCGATCGCTCGTGGACTCTCTCTCTCTTCTCTCTCTCCCTCTCGGATATTAGGCCCATAGCGGCGCAGCTTACCTCGCGCTCCGGCTCCTATCTCGTCCAGATTAGACCTGTAAACAGCCTCTATTTGCATTCGCTTCACTCTCTCTATCTCTCTCCCTGTCTTTGTCTTTTTTCGGTGTCGGCAGTGGATTCGTATACAGCTATTATCGGTCCGGCGGTATCGCACCCTTTACCCAGCTCTCTCTCTCTCTCTCTTCTCTCTTTCTCCGTGTTGTATATAGGTATATATCCTCCGAGTCGCTCAGATTTTCGTCTAATAAGCTCTCCCACGATTTCCTAATGGTTTTATCGGGACGGGACGATCGATCCTCACGATCCCCCGCCAGAAAGCGTTGCTGCATATATACGTATACACTGCTGTCCTATCGTTCGTCTAAAAGACCGAGCGAGCTGCCGAGGCACTTTTATAGACTCGCCGCGCGAGCAGCCTATATATACTCCTGGATTATTCGTGTTTTTTATGCTGGATAACCCGTAGTACGTGTTACGCCGCGACGAGAGCAGCATCATTTCAGGAGAATCGAATTAAACCGAGCTGCTTTGGAGCGTATGGGTTAATATTGGAACAATGGACAAGTACAATTACGTGGATGGAGATTCTTTGCTTTCTATGTGGATAATAATAACTGTTGAGTTTTATGTGATTAGCCGTTGAGCGAAGAAGCCTTTGGGATATTTGAGAATATCTGATTTATTGCATTTGCGCAGCTATGAACTGATGCGACCTTAAGTAATACTACTAAGTACTAAATCATCGTTGAGCGAAATTCAACTCAATTGCGATGTAATTTGATTTCATAATATAAGTGAAAGAACATACAAACGTAGCTTTCTTATTTGCGGCATTTTTAAAGAAGAAATTATAAGCTCGTTGCTGTTAAAAGATATACGATTCTGTAGTAGATTACAAATAACAAAAAATTGAAAAAAGATATAGAGAAAAAATTAAGTTTAGAATCTCTTCTGCAATAATATCTAGAATTTGAAAATGATGGAACAGATGTTCGAATTTTTTGAATATACGGAAAGAAAGTATTAACATTTACAAAGGAGTCGTTGCGCACGGGAGCACAAAAGTCGATGAATCCGCGCTCATTCGATGCCACAACGAGATAAATCATCGTTTTCTCTCTTAGTTTTTTCCTCCATCTCTCTCTCTCTCTCTCGTCGTCGAGTATTCGAATCCCCGCGAGGATAAACCACTGTCACTCGCAGATTACGCTACCCCTCCTTTGTTATCTTTTCTCTCTTTCGTATCTGTCGCACATTTTCATGCACACGTTCACCTATACATGTATACATACATATACGCGCGCGTCATGCACACTCGACGCATATACAGCCTCGGATTCGTCGAGCTATGAGAATTTTCGTTCAACACCGAACTTATAAGCGAAACTCGTCGGATTTAAAAAAGCTAGAGCAAGAGAGAGAGAGAGAGAGAGGAGAATGAGAGAAAAAAAAACGTTGCCCCCCTATGAAAGCCGCGAGGAGCAGTAAAAACTGTGTGAAAAAGCGTTATTTTAGGGTGAAATCTGACGCGGCCTCGTCACGCGCGCGCGCGCGTATTTTTTTACAGCCGCCGCTCTTTTTTAACCCCCTGATGAGCCAGGAATGGTAAAAAAAGAAAAATAGGGTGTGCAGGTAAATTTCAGGATTTTGGAAGATCTGCTCCTGCATGTGCACTCGGTATACGTATAATAATACAACGGGTGGACGAAAGGGGGGAGATACATGGCCGCGCGCGCGGTCGCAGCATCCTGCATATTCACTGCCACGTTAAATCGTGTACGTATTCGAGGGGTGCGAATGAATAAAAAAAAAAAAAAAAGAGGAGAGCGAAGGAAAGAAGGCGCTTGAAAGGACATAATGTAAAAAAGGAAGGGCATTCTCTCTTTTCTATGTGAAGCAACAAAACGGGTAAAATCGTAGTTACCTACCACTGGCTGTCGGCCTGTTTTATTTTACTTCTTTTTTTTTTTATTCAGCGCGATTCCGCCGCGTTCCTTTAGAATTTTCCATTTCTAGGTCATGGGAAGGTTACGTAAGCCTCGCGCGCCGCGGCCAGAGCGCATAGACGAGGGTTACCCTGATCTTGGAAACTGATTTTTTTCTCTCTCTTTGTATGGCTCTCTTTCTGTCTCTCTCTTTCTCGCTACTCTGCGCTCCTTCACTATGAACCTCCACTTTCCTTTTCTTCGCTTGCACTCGATCGATCGATTAATGCGCGAGTTTCTGGGTCTATTAAAGGGGTTGCTCTCCCCCTCCCCCCCTTTTTCTAGATTTCTAGGAAAGCGAACGAAATGAAAAGGAGCTGCTGAATTATTATTCCTTTTTTCCGGCAAAGAAAATGAGGGGCCTCGTTGATTCGACGCGGCCATTCAGTCGGTTTTTTTTTCGAAACTTTGCTTTTTGTTCTGGTTTCCTTTCTTTTATTTACTCTCCACGCGTATACCTAACCGATTAATATAATCAAACGGGGATAAGTGCTCTTGTTTGAATGCGCCGAATAGTGAAAAAGAAGCTTCTTTGTAATGAATATACACACTTTCATTCATGCAATGAATACGTTTAAGTTTGAGCTGCTGATGCATTCATAAATACTGGCATACTTGCGAAATTAATCAAAATTCTACTTTTCTATCAAGCCAAGCCCGCACACGCATCTTATTTAAAAAAAAAAGGAAAAAGAATAAAGATGTTGCGTGAAGGGTACGTTGATCTCGGCGTTCGCAGCGAAAGAAAGCGAGCGATAATCCGCATCCCCGCACCAAAGACGCGCAACAGCCCGTCATATAAAAATATCAAGATTCTCGTATCCTATAAGCGTTGCAAGGAGAAGGAAATAGAGAGAGAGAGAGAGAGAGAGTCGGGCAGGTCTCGCTATACAGACGTGTATATACGGGAATTAGGGGTGGTTTATTTTTCTCTTGAGCTGCCGGTGTAGTTAGGCGAGCGCTGCTACACAAACACACACATATATGTAGCGCACACGCGCGCGGGCGATGACGAGTGAACGACAGGACAATGAGGAGTTGGCCCGACCCGATGAACACGCGAGCAGCTTCGCCGCGCTTTATGACGATTCAATATAAGTATGCCTATATATATATGCGCCGACCTAGAGACGTGCGCATGGATATTACGAAGCCGCTCGTTCTTTGGATAATGCGTTGGATATGCGTATATACAGCTATGTACAGAGCGCGCGGGAGGCCGTCGTGGATCTCGAGTTTCTTGTGACCGCGAAGAAAGTCCGCTGGAGCTATGGCTTCTTCTTCGTCTTCTTTGGAGAAAGGCGCCATGCCGTGCTTTCTTTCCTCTTCGGAGATTTAGTTTTGGTGTCTCTTTTTAAGAATTTTCTTGCACCGAGATCAAGCACCTTGATGCTCGTTTCTTGATGCGTGTTATGTAAGGATGTTTACTTTGTCTGTTATTTCGTTTAGGTATACATGCCTAGTTCGTGTAAAAAGTTATATGGAGTAATCATGAGAAATTATAAAAAATGTCCAAGTCTCGAGAATTGAATTAAACATTCGATTATAATTTCCTATTTTATTGCGATGATAATATATGATAATACGACATTTTTGTTTTAATATACATTGTGCACTCCGTTTGCGATCAGCGATTATTTATATAAATTATAAAAAAAACTGCTTAGTCGACTTGTTGTTCCTCGTTCTCCGACAAGCAGAATAATTTTCATATTATACGAAACGAGTGTAGAGAAGACGCAGCGAACGCGACTGCAAATCCGTTAAAATTGAAAAATCATACAAATTAAACGGCAAAATATACGCGTATATCAACGGATAAATCTTCTTTTTGTTTTCAATGACGAGTGACAATGCGCTATCCGTCGCGCATTGTCTGCAAATCTCTTTGAAATTCCAGTAGTTAAAGCGCAATTAATGATCGACTTCCTACATTCATACATCAGGCAACAGACTGCAGAGCGCGAGGATTGATCAATGCCATCGAAGGAAGAGCATAGTTATTAACGCACGTCCTTTCGTTCCTATATTTCAAGTACGTCTGTGCGGTGTACGCAAACACGTTATAGTAGCGTGACTCATACCGAGTCTTTCCCGCGGCTGCGTACACTGCAATAATCCTAGCTTCTATACATATTTTTCGCGCCCTTCGGATCTTTACGACACTCTTTCTCTTTCTGTCTCTCTCTCTCTCTGCTTTCTTTCCGATTAATTAGGTAGATGGATTCGATGGGTCTTATCGCATTGCCGCGTATGTGAAAAAGTTTCCACAACGCGGCAAAGCAGATTAGATAAAGCGCGCTCCATTCATTCAGGGAGTGTATCAACTACTTATTCGTGAATATAATTTTTTAATTAAGAAATTGATATTATCGTCGCGCCTTGTTTAGTTTTCGAGACGCGGATCATTTGATGTACTTTAAAAAAAAATATGTAAAATTAATTAAAATGTTTTTGATCACGAGACCGACAAGTGATCGATTGCACGTGATTTATGATTGCAGCATTTTTATACGGCGAGATATTTTGCAGTAAATATACGTAATTATTGCGTTGGGCACGATAAATATATATACAAAATACTGTTTAAGCATTATAATGATAGCTTTTCCATCTTATAATGTAACTATATGTGTATCTGATGTAATTGAACTTTTTTCAGTTACTTTTCGATACGTGATTAGAATGAGATCGTATAATGTTTATATAACTTTTTGACTTTTTTATAAATAAAATTGAATATTTTACGTAGCGTATAATTTGTGCGCATCGCCGTTTATGCAGCACACAAAATCGATCGTCGAACTCTAGAAACGATCAATCATAGCTTTATTAATGCGGCGAAAAGGCAAAATTATCCGTCAGAAACTTTCCTAATTTCCTTAAACTGAGCGTCTCTGCACACAGAGTGCAGAGAAGCGCATAGCCGTGTGTCGCCCCTCAATCAGTCGCGCCCTCGAATCGGGATCCTCTCATTCGTTCGCGACCTCGTTCTCTTCCCTTCTCTCTCTCTCTCTCTCTGCGCTCGTCCACCAACGAAAAATACGGTTGACTGCAGGAAGCCCGAGGTGTGACTTTACGAAAATCCATTATACGGGGTGAATCCACAATGAATCGAGACTGCGCAGCTGTTCCTCGGCGTGATTATCTCTTTTCTCTCTTTTCTTTCACTCTCTCTCTTTCTCCCTGTCTCTTTCTACACACTGTCAATACACATGTATATACAGAGCCGAACGCAACTCGTTTCGCACACACACACACACACACACATACACATACGCGGGAGCAGCAACGATATATATACGCGAGAGAATATAATGTAATAAGGACCGCACACTAAGCTGCAATAATATAATGGCTTGGTCTTACATAAAAAATGCGTGACGCGCGACACGGTATACAGTAGCAGTATAGCTCGCATGGCTAAACGGCGACTCGAGTGCTCAATCATGAAAAATTATGTTTCGACGGCGCAAAATGAATTGACCCGCTGCTGCTGCTGCTTCGTGTAACGCACCAAACGTCCCTAAACCACGCGATGACTCTCGACTTTGTTTCGCTACTTTGCGTGGAGAGATTTTTTTGGTCTCTCTCTTTTTTTTTACACCTTTTTCCTTTTTCGATATGTAGATCGTTGAGCGCTGTGCTGGAAGGTCAAAAAGCGTTATAGGTGGACAAACGCAAATGTGCTTGGTAATATTTTGTCGAAAAAAGTGTATTATCGCGAGACTATTAAGCCCGAGCTTCGACAGTTTGGATGCGATAGAATTCCAGGTACTTTATACCTTTTTTTTTTTATCGTAAACGCGGAAATAATAATTGTCATTCCGAATTTACGGAGTCGTGCTAAACGGCTGTCGATGATGACGCGATCGTTTTCAATTTCGAACGACACCGAATTCCAAATTCATATTATAAGAAGCAATAAATAAAAGCGTACGAATGCGCATGGTTGCAAAAACGAATTGCGAAGCGAGGGATTGTATAAAGAAAGAAGAAAATAAAGAATTTGCAAGCCACGTTATTATACGGGAAAATAAATGTACGATCCGGGGGAAATCAATTTCTCTTTATTCCTGCTCGAACAACACTTTTCTCTCCCATTCCGTGAGATTCGAATCGCGCCGAGACATAAATTTGCTATAGGTACAAAAAGCAAAAGTGTCTGTCTGTGTGCGTGTGTAAGTATCCCCCCTCCCCTGAACTGCAGCAGCGGTAGTGCAGTCGCGAGCTGAAAGGGGGCAGCATCTACTTTTCGACTTTCGACCACGAGTGTACATCAGCAAGGATTCTTTCTGTCTCTTTTGAGTTGCAGCAGCAAAAAGAGAGAGAGAGAGAATATTCGAAGGGAAGAAGCAGTTGCGAGGGTGGACGATTGGCGAAATCAATTCCTTGCCAATTTGGCGCTCGGACATATGAGTGTGTGCAGAGTACGAGTGTGTAGGGGGGGGCCTCGGCGCGCGTCGTCTTTAAAAGTGCGTAAATAAATAGATTCAGACAAGCTGCGGGAAGCGGAAGACGCTGCTGCGGCCCTTTCACGTGTTCAGGCGCGCCTGTGTGTGTGTGTGTATGAGAGGGAGACAATAAGCCAGTGGGGTTGACTCTCTCTCTCTGGTCTTTTTGCTCTCTCGTTCACTTCGAAAACTCAAAGAGTGGCTATATATACACCAGGCCGCTCGTTCGATAATCTAATAAAGGGCAGCGAGAGACCGCCCCCGCTTCTCTCTCTCTCTCTCTCTCTCTCTCTCTCTCTCGCTCTCGTATCTGCCGCTGTGCACCCTTTCCTTCCGCTTTCTCTTGATATTGCGGATGATTCGAGGGTAAATATTAACGCGGACTTTTCTATATATCTTTCTTTCGTGTGCGTCCTTGTCTGTGTGTATTATCCGCGCACCGAGGTTTTCCTTTCTCGCAATCTTCGTGAAAATATTGCTCGATGCAACAATGGAGATTGAATTCGATTAGGACGTGTACACGGGTGTGCAGTTTTGGTATATATATGGGAGCGTTCGATTGTAACAATGGTGTTGGAAAAATATTCTACTAACTTCACAATATTTAAATATAACGAATTTAGACTTACGGAAGGAAGAGCGAGGCCATTTCTGAGACTCACCTGTAACATAGAAAAGAAAAGCAATCAGTTTAGCAACAATCTTAGTTTACGCAAATAATATTTTGTATTTTATTTGAAAAAAAAAAGAAGTAATTGGGGAATTTGGAGGGAAATATTAATTTCGAGCTGTAACCAATTCCTCTAAAACACCCTCGATTCACTAGATTCTCCTCTTGCAAGCCTCTGGAGTATCTCGCACAAAGAGAGAGAAAGAGAGGCTAAACTTCCATTTCCGCCTGAAAATCGAACGTTGAATACATAAAGTTATATTCTGATGCAGCACAGTCCCCATTCTTCGCGAACAATGCCCCTACCAGCGAAGGCAAAATTAAATAATACTCGT
>UELU01138753.1:0-35932 GCA_900490025.1 Megastigmus dorsalis
GTGTGTGTGTGTGAGTGTGTGTGTATGCATAAACGGTACTTGATATAAGAACGATCGAACCCTGAAGATGGTTCGTGTATAGCTCTAAGAAAATTTCCTTTTTGACTGACGGAGAGCAGAATACAGGCTTACATATATATATGATTATTTCTCATCAATAGCATCACTCGCTCGATTCCTGGACGAATGATGAATTTCTTGTACATTTAATTACTTTGATATGGTCTAGTTTAACGGGCTCCTGTAAATAGCACTTTCCGAAATATAATTGATCATTATATAATTGTTGGGTATTATGTGAATTAGTAAAAATAAGTTCATTTCTGCTCTCCGTCAGTCAAAAAGCAAATTTTCTTATATTTTTATTATAAATATACACATATTGCTGTGAATTTTTTTACTTGATTATTCAAAAGCTGCTTCCAGCACACTTATTATATAACGGCAAAATATGTTGTAGTTTTACTACTTCACATAATACCCAACAATTATATAATGATCAATTATATTTCGGGAAGTGCTATTTATAGGAGTCCGTTAAACCAGACCATATCAAAGTAATTAAATGTACAAGAAATTCATCATTCGTCCAGGGATCGAGCGAGTGACACTATTGATGAGAAACAATCATCGCACAGTTTCCTAACGAACAGTCGCAACTAAATCATCTCCCAATCTCATTTAATTATGGAAATCGCTCGTCTAGGACTGTTTCTTTCCAAAGTCGCGTAGGAGAATTTATTATAGCGTACGGCAAATAGGAGCTGCGCACGTCTGCAGCGCGTGTGCTTTTCTCGCTACATATGCAGGATTTTTTTCGTTCGAGCGTGCTCTCGCTCGAAACCCAGCCAACTATGGCAATAAATTTTTCGCATGACTTATTTATTATACATCCAAACGATAATGCACGAACTGCCGCAGCATTTCATGCCGCGGATAATGAGCCGGTAGTCGAGCGGGCAAAAGAATTATTGCGTTTAAGTAGCTCGAGAACACACGCGCAGGCTCGCGCTCAACGAGCTGCCAGTATATATAACAAAAAAACCCCTAGTGTATCTTCCTACCCAGTTAAGTCCCTTCGCTATATGCACAAGTATATGCGGTACTTGGGATTTTGAGATACGCGTGTGTAATGCTATTGCTGCTGCTGCTCCTTGGAATAAAATTACGGTTCTATAGGGGAGCTGCTGCTGCTGCTGCTGCTGCTGGTGCGCTCTGTTCCAGCGGCTTAAGTTTTTTCGAGAGCCAAAGTATAACGAGTTGTCGCTAGATGAGGAAGTCTCTTTTATATTATGCACTTTACTATTATGCTTTTACTTTATTAAGAAGGATTTTAATAAAAACTGTTGACAATTTAAGTTTCTATAGGTTTTATAGAATAATCAATTATTAATTATTAAGCCAGTATACATAAACTTGCAAAATGCTTTTCCTGGAATGATTCCTTTTACTTGTTGTATCATGTGTAACTAAATATTAATTTTTCTACCATCAGCAAGGCAGTAACTACAAATTTTCCATTATTTCATTACCATTTAATTGTATAAATTATACAAACGATCGTTATTTAGACGCTTTCACCGCAAAATTTTCCTCCTCGAATAGGTATAATTCAGCAAAATTTCAAACATTTTTATTTCCTACAAAAAGGCCTCGTGGTGCAGAAGCGCTCATACACATATATGCACTTGAGAAGCCGCGGGCAGCAGGTGATCTCAATCTGCTGTTGCATGGCCACGTGGCTCGCGTTGCCTCGGCGCACGCCTCTCCCCTCTCTCTCTCTCTCTCGCTCTCTCTCTCTCTCTCTCACTAGCTCTCTCTTGCTCCTCGTGCAACGGAATATTTAGGCACATCCGTTTTTTCCCCTTATTTTAGCCATCCTTTGCATATGTAGAAGATGCGACTGGAATGCGAATGTTCCGCGCGCGAGTTTTTGCTTGTTATTCTCGGGGGGATCTCGTGCTCGTATATGTACACCAAAAAGACGCGTATAACGTATACATATATTCGTGAATTTGTATTGAATTTGCAAAAATTTTCGTTTTGATATCACAAACTATTGCGGTCGCGTTTTTGTTTCAATACATTATGACACACGTTATTGATTCGATGATTTTGAATAATGGGTATAATTGAAAATGTACGTTTTGGAATGAGACATACTAATGGTGGCGTATGACTGATTGCGGGAAATGATGCGATTAAATATTTAAGCTGTTTTTGATGAAACGACGGTTTGTTGACAGAAATCGATTGCAATGTTTCATGTAAATTAATGGACGAACGTATAACCAGTTTGAATAGTAATAATTCTTGTCGGAGTGGGGGGGGGAGGGGGCTGAGGGGGGAGAGGTGTCAACTTTTATCCGATGAAGCGGCAAATAATAATCGATTTGTTAATGCAGAATTACGAATGTCTAAATTTTTTGCTTCATATGATTTTTTCGTGAAAATTACAATTTAAAAATGATCCTGTAGTAGCCGCATTAAAGCGCAAAACCGAGGTAATAAAACAAAGATTCTCACATATAATCTCTAATTAGGGCTTCTCTAAAAGTAATTTAAAGATAAAGCGCACAGTTTTACGCAGAAAGTTATTTCTGCGGTAAAAATACGGTAAGTATAAAAAATCTATAACAGCGGCGCGCATTGCGTGAATTAATTTATTCCCCGCGAGCAAAATGAATAATGCTACGGAGCTAACGCGAGACTATTAAAAAGCCTTCCAGCATTCCATTATTAGAACGAAGCAAAAAACGCGCGTGTACTTCCAAGCGGTCTATATAAAAGCATACACCCAAACACGCAGCCTCATACACACACACACACACACACACAGCCCTCGCAGTAATCGCGGAAGATCCACAGTAGCAGCCACAGCAGCTTCGGGCACAATAATTTTTTTTCTCCCCCCTCCCCTCTCTCTCTCTCTCTCTCTCTCTTCTCCTACATCGAAGCTACACAAAAGAGCCGGCCTCGTTCAGCGGCGCTTTAAGCGGCATATACATACAGTCGCGAGAAATTGACGTATATGCACACATTCGAGAGTTTGTAAAAAAAGAAGAAGGAACTTAAAAAAACGTTTCTTTGGAGGGATTGGGCGCATGCGACGAACGCACACACGCACCAGCGATAACCGGAGGCTCTAGAGCCTAAATGGGTCGACCAATAAAACCGAAAGCCATCGAAGCCTTAAAGAGGGGAATAAACAAAGACCCTATATGTATTCTGCGCGAGGTTTCGAGTTCTTCGGGAGGGATTGACGATGTAAGTGCGTCACATCTAAGTGTGGTATACCTGCGAGCCTGAGTTACACGCGGCGCGCGACTCTATCCTACTCACATGCAGTAACACGGAAAAAGCATATAGGGAGAAGAGGGAGTCTAGAAAAATTGATGAATTTTTACTGGGACGCAGGAGAGAGTTTGAAATTTCTGGATAGATTGTGCAGCGTTACTCTGACTTTGCCGATATGTTCTGTACTCTCTTGTCCCGGGAAGTACTTGCTTCCCTTCGAGAGCTTTATATGCGTGTACTTTTTTTCTGCGTTTTTTCGAAATAAAGTAACATTAACGAGTTGATTTTCATTGATTTTGACAGTAGGAAAATAACTTTAGATTCTTTGTTATTGAAATCCATTGAATCACCTTGAACAGAAGTTTTATTCTTATAACAAAATATATAATATAGATAAAGATTTTTAACATGCTGCTTTATTTCTATTTATTGTTGACGTATCTATATATTCTTTTGAACAAAGGAAATAAAAATTCATGCTTTGTTGGCAAAACGTTCAGTTTGTGTACGTTTCTATTTTCATCCGGCGTTAAATATAGCTGAATGTTACTTAAAAGGCAGGCGCTATATCGATTCGGCTCTTTGTTAGACATTTGCAATTCAACTAAATTATGTACATCACAGATTTTTAAACTAGCATTTATAAAGTAATGCATTAAGTGAATTACAAGCAAATTACTTGTGAACCTTTCCATAATTTGTAATCTCATCTTTTTTCCAATTTTCCTATGTAAATTTGAGAATGAAGCGAAGAAGCTTTGAAAATTTATTAAAGTAGATTTCCTCCGTGCTCTACAAAGTAATCTATAAAGCTATTCTGTAAAATCGCTTAATTTAAAGAAAAGATCATAAAATTAGCGCAACTATCTATGAAGTCCATTGTGTCGAACAGCTGTCGATCAGTTCCCATCCCAGCTGGCGCAAGAAATTCGACGTATATAATCCAATACCTATATAAACGCTTATTCGATGCCCGAGCAAGTAGAACCAAGTCGAGTCAGAAATAGCGCGCACGTCACTTTTGCAGATCTTTTACAAAAGAAAAGAAGATAAGCCAGCACTGAATGATATATTGCGCAAGAGCTGTTCTACGAGAAAATCAATGAGCTCTGTTAGAAAATTTTCAAATTGTACCGCTTGTGTATTGCGACGGAATTAAACATTTTTACGGAAAAATCTTCATCGTGTTCTGTATTGATTTAAAGTATATCCTGTAGTCGTGGCATACTGTATCAAAACATTTTTAACTTATATTATGATTCATTCAAATCATTATCAAGTTAAATTGAAATCATTCAAAATGCATTTGTATCTAAATAGTTCATTCATAAAGCTACGAAATTATTCATAATTAATATTACGTTTAAGGGGAAGCAGTAGCGTCCCCCCTCCTCAGGCTATTCGATCTATTTCTATGTACCAGTTAATTTAAAAAACGATAAATCACATAAGCCCCATCTTGCACAAAAGGCTTAATATCAACGAGTACTACGCCGGCCAAGTCCAAATATTACGCAAAATTATAAATATTAAAAGTTACAAGCACGTATATACAACCGTTACGCGTAAACGCGTCTTACTGGTTCCAATTAATACGAAAAACGGCAAATCAGATTGAATTCTGTAAGCACAGGACGATTCATTGTATCGAGCACTACGCCCTCAAGTCCAAATATTAATTTTCGTTGTAAATAGAAAAATATATCAGCGAAAGAAAAAACACGTTTGTCGCTACCACACCCCCTTAATATGATTTTGAGCGTTTATAATCGTTTTGATATTCCAGCATTACAGAAATACATTAAAATTATAATTACAATTATTAAATGTATACAGTAAATCTTATTAGTGGTCATTAATTCTCAAAACCGATCGCAACTCGGTTCACTTCATATTCAATTTAACAATATTATTAATTTTTTTAACGAACTGCTATACCCCACTCGTGCAAATCACGTTGAGCAAATAAGTTGTTTAAAATGTGATAGTACATAACAAAAGCGAGAAAACCTTTATTTCAACGAACTAGTCCAGAAGTTCACAATATGTACCTGATAGCGACGTTGTAAATTTACATTTCAAAGATTCGATGGGTAAAAGAAGCCGCGTCTGCGCGATCAAAGCATTAACCTATTGCGTACGTCAAGATAAGCTATACAGAGCTCAACTTCTCACGACATATAACTCCGCAGTGAACTCCGCGCGTCGGGATTTCCTCGCGGTTCCATTGTATAGCCGCCACGCGAACATCGCATCGATAATCGCACCACTATCAATATTACTATTAAAGATTAAGCTTCCCTATGAACACGAGAGTATAACCCTTTCACACATCTCCGCGCCGCGCGCGCATACACTGCACGGATAAACGCGTGGCGGCGAGCGCAGACGAAATTACAGCTATGGAGCACCTCCGGTGTGCAGCAACAGTGAAGCCAAAATTTACATGACTATGTGCGTAATGAAATTTCTTCGATCGCATATTGCTCGCTCGCCCGTATATATATATATATATATATATCCTTTCGGCCGAATCATAATTCCAAGATCGACTGGGCTACCGCGCACAATTAGCCTCGTAATCCTAAAACGGATACGCGCACGCGCAAATATATATACATATATATATATATATCTATATACAAAGAGCGAGCCCCTCTGTCAAACCACCACCGCACCGCACGATGGAAACGCGCCTACACTGCAGGTAGAAGCATATATAACCTAGAGGAATATATAGAGCGGGGATTCCCCGTAATTAGTTATCATTATGGGGCGCGCCATACGCAAGAGGAGGGCTCGCGCGCGAAGTAGTCGAATCGATCGCGGCGGATTGTCGCGCTCGGTCCCGCTCCATACCATATACCCGTGCTGAATCTGTTTTTGGGGATTATGATGCCGCCGCTACCGATGAGCGATTCGGTACGGCAGGCCATCCTGTCCCGGAATTCATTATGTCCAGCGCGTCACGAGCCGCTGATTAAGGGGACGGCGTGTACCAGTTGATTAGTCGTCTCGTGGCGACTCCTCTCTCGGCTCTCCCACTCGCGCGCCCGGCCTTCGTGAATAACGAATTCGTTCGCGCTTGGACGCGCTCCGACTGTCCCTGCCATTGAATTATTCCGATGCCTGTACTCTGCTCCCGGCTCGAGTCGTGATGTACTTCTTGCTTTGGAGGAACTATCGGAGACGCTTGCCGAGAACGATCCGAGCTATTGTACGATATTAGCTGCGGATTTTGGCGTTTATGTACTCGGAAAGGAATTTCCTGCGAAGCTTTAATGCGTGGCGATGTACAATAACGCATAGAGCGCTTGTGCAAGTTGAATACGTACTATTGTGAGGGATTGCCTATTCCCAATCGAATTAATATATTATGGATATCAAGTTGTAATGCTGTAAGAGGATTAGCGAAATTATATCAGATACGTATTCAAATCCGTATCCCTAATATGTATTGACGCGATGATTTATAGAGTAAATTTAAATTTAAAATACGCTAGTAGTATATTAAATAATTTAGAATATAATTGTATTAGAATTGATATATATTAAACTTGTTTATTTTTTCAACACGATATCGTCTGCGACGAAGTCATTAAAATGCAGCTCGGAGTTGTAATTTTTATGTAAATGAAAAATAAATATGTACGAGGATATATGAAAATATGTCACATGAAGAACATCATGTTTAGAAACCAACGCATTAGTAATTCATTAATTAATATTCAGGTTACTTGGTTGTTAATATTAGTAGTAAAAGAGGATCTTTAGTTTGAATGTATTCATAAAATAAGATTTCTTAGTACAAGATAATTTTGTATTTTTACTTCTTTCATCCCTTTACGTCTGTAATTCATGCTCCGATCCGGAACATTGCGATGTTATATAATTATTTGAAAAGTATTTAATTAAAACATCGTTTTGGTAGCAATTTTAACCGAATGGCCATAATATGTTTTATACCGTACATTTTTTCATCGATACATCGGCAACATTATTTCAACATTATTTAACAGCTAATAATAACATTAATAGAAATGTATTATTATTTTGAAAAGCAACATTAAAGAACATCAAGTTTTATAATGTAGCAGCGATAAATTATTCATATAAATTAGAATAGAGCACGCAAATATGATATAATGGTCCAACACCTTCTTCACTATGCACGTAACAAGATGCATAATCGACTGATAAATTCGTAAAGCAGAAATCATAAAAGATTATAGAAAACTTAGATTAATTAATCGAGTTGACAAAATTTTGTGCAACCATGATCCAATAGAGTTATAGCAAATACTGAAGCAATTTCAATATTTTTCACGAAGAAAAAAGTTATTATTTGGTTAAGAAAAAAACAAACACTGTGTATTTATTCTGTGACACTGCGGGAATGGACACAACATCCTTCTGCTCGTCCCGCACAAACCATTGCTCCACTTTCTCTCTCTCTCTCTCTCTCTCTCTCTCTCTCTCTCTATCCTTTTTTCCATATACCGATCCGTTGGTTTTGAATTCCAAATAATAATAGTCACGCACTTCGTAACGCGCCATGCAAATTCTTGCGCGCTCAACGATAGCACGCGGGTTCGTTTATAAATTTTTTGTACCGTACGGTGTCTCATTAAGAAATAGCTTTAATCAAGTCTACGAAGTGAAGCCCAGGAGTAGCCCAGACTATTTACACGATAGGTTTTATTAGAGTTCCGTTACGCTATATATATCCCACACTTTCCGCACCCATACCATGAATTATTATACGCATACATATTTGTTGGTTTGTTGTTATTGTTGCAATTAACCTGCTACAGTTTCCCACATTGCGACTATGATTGTATAGCAGCGACTTTGCGTTAACTCCTCTATTTTACAATAGTCAGAGAAGTATGTCGTGTTGTTGTAACTTTGGAACCTAACTTGACGTATTTTATAATTGCTTAACAATCCAGGTGTGCCAAAAATGTGTAATTTTATTTTTTATATCATACATAATGGCTCATAATTTATAATAATAAAATATGTTAAATTTGAAATTATACTAATTTGGACATTGTAAAAAATAAAAGATGTCAGGCATGGTCATCCATTCCAGAGCATACGGCCTGTCTGCGAATATGAATGGAACGATCGTCCTTTTTGGGCCGTCCTTCCGTGCTCGGCATTAATTGTAATATTATGAGTAATGCAGAAATACGAAATATAGTCATATTAATTAGCAAAATGTATTGTGACATTATAATAAATATTATTTCCCAGTGTAATGATTACTTAATTCAAATATCGTAACGCGTCGCGTGAATATAGTAAATCTTCTTTTAACGATCAATTTATATGCAAGTTTATATCGTTACCTTATACACGAAGATATTATTCATTGAAAGTATAATCAATTCCGCTGTTGCTATTGCATAGATCTATATTTGGTGGTACGTAGGGTGCGATTCAATTTTTCGGAACAACCGAATTTGAAAAAAAAGGAGAAAAAAAAGGAGAAAAAAATGTAGATGAAAATGAATAAAAAATTTGCTGAATAGGTACCGTGCCGGTTTGGCAACAACAATTTGAGTCTCTGGCGCGAAATGCGTTTTTAGCTTTGGAATTCGTTGATGTTATCTCTATGGATTTGGAGAATTTATGAAATATGCATTATATCCTCGCATGATGTTTATATTTATGAGGCCAGTTGAAATAAACGCGAATACGTCGTAAGAAAAATATTTGATAAATGTGAAGGCATGAAAATCAACTTAGATATGTAATTGATGTATTTTATGCTTAAAACAAAACGAATAAGATTTTTCGCAAACAATGGCAAATTCAATTTTTCAGTAAATATTTCCTCCGATAAATTCTTTTCTTTTTTGAAATATCGAATAAATATATCAGAAGAGATTTAAATTTTCCATACGCATGCTCCATATAACTTTTGTTTTTATCTCGAACGCCATTACCCAAATTACAGATGTAAAGATCGCCTGGGCAACTTCTACGACAAGAATTCATAATTCAAAATAGCTCGGCAAATATCTACTTTCAAATAGGTGTGAGGATATGCTTCGAAAAAGTGCATTCAACGAGGCGACGACATATTCTCGAATTCTCATGGTCGGAGTCCTGTATAGGACTATAGAGATCGCTATAATGGATTTAGAGTGCCATAACGTTTATCCGGTAGCGAAAAGTGCATGGAAACGGTATATATACCTACACGAGCGCTGCAGCAACGGTCTCTGCACCTGGATTTATCAAAGGAAAGGATCTCTGAGCGCGCGTTACACACATACACACACACACACACACACAAATAGAGAGGGAAAGAGGGAGAGAGAAAACTACATGTACAGATAAAGGGTAGCCGCAGTCGTAAAAGCTGGCATCGGGACATTAGTTTTACTTCTCGGACTGATTCGGCCTGCCGACGTTTAAAGTTTGCAGTTTAGAAGTTTGCCGTTTAGCCTGTGGGACGTGAAGCAAACAAACGAATGAGAGAAAGAGAGAGAAAGAGAGAAAGAGAGAGAGAGAGAGGGAATCGCGAGACACTGAAAGCGAGAGAGAGAGAGAGGGACTTTTATCTCGGAGCTGCATGGAAACAGCGTCGCACTAAAGTTATGGAACTCTCGTGTGGACCGAACCGCACTGTTACAAAGGGGGCTGCGGGTGATAAAAATATAAATTCTGAGAACTAAGAGTGATGGTCATTGTATTGGTTATTGTAATTTTGAGTCTAGGTTAACAAAAATTAGTTTCTTATGTAACTTTATATATTTTTCTGTATTTGCTCTATGCATCTTGAATTAAAGTTATCAAGAGTCATCTTATAACTATTATAAATTAATAATAAATATACAAGTAAATATACACAACTGGAGATTATATTTATTGACTATATTACATTTATATATGTTTTATATGATAATCAATAAAATGGTTTGCACGTTATGAATTTTGATGGTTATTTTATAAAAAATATTGAATCGTTTCGATATCTAATGTTTCAGAACATGATTGTGATTTATATTCAACAAATAAAATTTAAATTTTAAAATATAGATCCAATCAAATATGGAAACTAAATGTTTGCTATAGTTGATGGTTTGTTGTTGTTTTAATGGTTATTCATTTAATTGGTGAAAAATTGATTATCTCTTATACTTTTAGGTTTTCAAAAAACAAAAATATTTCTTTATCGGGAAAAAGGAGACTTAATTTGACATTTAATTAGAACTAATATAACAAGGTCGTGATTAAGGATGCAGGTCTTGGATTTCGTTGAATTACTGGGATATCTCTTACCATTCAAAAGAACTAAACTCTGATTTTCATGTGACTTTTAACAAACTTAGCTACATATCTCAATCCTTATTATTTTTACCAAAATTCGTATCTTTTTAGGTTTACCTAAAAAATATTCTAAAACACGACATTTAATATCAGATGAAAAAGTTTTTTTGATAGTTTCAGTAAAATCCAGAACTATATTTTTCTGGCTATACTTACTCTCTATTTTTAATTTCATCATTATAGAATTAGTTATGATACTTGAATTAAATTTAATAATTTAGTACAGTAAAAAAAATGTGTTTAATATCAGATGAAAACGTTCTTTTGTAGTATATTCAAATGCCAATGGAGGAGTATGAAAATTCTATAAATATGAGCAAAAACATAAAAGATTAAATGAATTTCATTCATTCAGAGGTATTTAAAAGTTCCATTCAAAGCAAAATAAATTGTGCATTTAAACAGAAGTGAGCGCGATAAAAATATTTATATTTTTCTAAAAATGTATGAATATGAAGCTCTTTTCAAAGAAATGAACAAAATATAGCATTAATTTTTCTTTCTACCGCCCTTTCGCGCTATCACCTGCGCGCGAATCGGATTAAACATTTAATTCCTGAGAGGAAGTAATTACGCACGCATTGACGGCATTTTTCAGCCTTTAACGCTCATTACATTGACTCCGCGCATATTGCTCAGATTAAAGAAATTACACACGTTACGCAATTTATAGGACGCGTGCGATAATGTAGTGCACGAACACCGGGCAGAAAGAAACGGGGAATGAAAAAGGAATGAAAATAAAATCGAGCACCGCTCGATAATAATCTCATTTGGATATAAAGCTGATGAAGCCTGAGAGTATACGTACTGGGAGAAAATAATTATTGAAGCTCGTTCCTGCGGAAAGCCGAAGATAAACAGTCTACGTAGGTACACAATAACACCTTGCAATTTTGCATCGCAACGAGTTGCGTGCAGCGTGTATCGAACTGGGATAAGAGAGAAATAGGTATAGTGAGTGAGAGGCCGCGAAGCGGAAAAAAATAGAGGCGAAAAATTATACGATTACGCGAGAAGAAGCCTTTGAAATTGAATGTTTTATTGATGGCGTACGCCTCGTTACTATGCCGGGTAATAACGGCTCATTTCGATTAATTATTACTGAAAACCGTTACTTCATCGTTGTATACAAAGCTGTCAGTGGCTATTGACCTTTGTTACTAACTATAATTCATTATTTATATGATAATTATTATTACTTGTTATTACTTATTATTATTATTCTTCAGAAACTGAAAGAAAACTTCCGACAGTGTACGTTTGCTTTTGTATTTGGATTACATATAGTAATTATTTCTATTATATATACATAATGTTAAAAAAGAGAAATTTACTGCCGACCGGGATAATAAAGGTTTTAAAACACCCTTTTTTTGCGAAGCCAGCACAGAATGGGGGCGCTATAAAAGGAAACGCGAGATTCGCAATAAACACAAGCTGTACAATTGACATTAATCGCTCAGAATAAAAGTTAAAGCGAAACAATATAAAAGCATTTCGCTTTCAACAAGTTTGATGATAGTCAATGCAGTAATAGAAAATACGGGCTCCTTTCACGCACGCATATATACACGCACAGACACACACACACAAATGTGCGCACACATACAGTCACTTTCAGCTATACGCGTATCGATTAGGTATGAAATTTCGGCCGATTCGCGCGTATCGCGTTTCACTGTTCGATATATATCTGGGATATTGCATATTATCTACCATTTCTCTCTCTCTCTCTCCACTTTTCCCCAGATATAGCGCCCCCGACATTTCCCACACTATTTCTCTCTCGATTCTCTGTATATATGTAGGCGTCACACGCGTCACGCGATACCTTCGACTTTCTGGACATCAATACCAATTGCTTTATGTAATCGAGGCAACGAGAGTGACTGTACACTTACAGCACTTCGATCTTTTGGATTCCTTTATCTATATATATAAAGGATCTTGGATTTCTTTGGCCTGTACGTAAGTATTTCCCCAGCGTGACGAGAGAGATTTCGCTCCGCAGTAGACGCCGATGCATCAATAGCGATTTCCGACAGCTTATTACGCTTACTGCTGTAGGGACTTTGGTGTCGTATAATCTTATTGCTGGATTTAATGTGTGCGCCGTATGAAATATCGATCAAGAGGCGTTTGAAGAGGTTTACGACCCTTTTGATAAAGATAAGGGCTTAATGAGATTTGATATGTATTTGATGGAATCCTAATATATGCAGTTTTGTGTTTGATCGTTGAAATTTCGAAGTATTGTATCAGGTATAATAATCTTTTATCAATTTAAAATTCCTTTTAAAAAACATTAAAAAAAATTATCGCATAAACCGATTTTAAAACCTGAAAATTTAAAAATATTTATCCTCCCTGCTATCAGAAGAAAATATTGATGTGTAGCGTCACTCATGCGAAAGGAGGTTATAACGTGATTTTCGCGCAAAAAGAAGCATTCAACAGTAAATAAATGATATACTTATATTGTTGAAAAAGTTTCATTTGGTCGATGAAACAAATAATTACCTACTCAAAGTGGCCTGAAACCATTTATTTTCCTTTTTGCAGTGTTATTTCTTTGAAATGCTTTAACGATGTTATCAAATTACATTTCAATAGTCTGCTTTTAAAATATTATAAATCGAAATGTATGAATTATTTATGGAAGACATTCAATAAGCCAACGATCAGAAGAATCAAAATCAAAGTATATACAGTTGTTTTCAAGCAGAAGAACGAGCGCAGACAATGTATTTGCAGCGAAGTAGACAATTGAAATAAATGAGTCATATCAAAGTACCAAGTCGGGTAGCACAAGATTTGATTGGCAAATGAGCCGCGAGAAGAATATAAAGGCGTTTTCATAAAGCGCTAAGAAGCAGATTCATGCATAATGCATCGAGACTTCGAGAATTCAGCGAATCCAGTGAAACTAAAAAAACTAAAAAAAAAAGAAAAAAAAAAGGAACGCAATTAGCAAACCCGTCGAGCAGGTAATTCACGCGTGAATCACTCTGTAAGCTTAAAACAGCGAATCGGGCGAAAAAACCTCAGCTCTCATTATGTTCCAAGCACGACTTTTTCATCGTCTATCGAACAGCGGATGGCTTTACATTTTGTATTATATACATATATATATCAGATATATATATCAGTAGCCGCGAGAGAAAAAAGAATTTCAATCAGTTCTCTCGCGTAAAAGCGCGTGAGAACGTGTGTGTCATCCAAAGGCATAGCCTCATTTTATTTCACGTACGTGGAGTGTTCAGGTATTTCAGCTTATTAATTTTCTCCGCACTACATCGAGGATTACCCTTTTTGCGCAAAAAAGCTGTCCGGACTGTTTAATTAAAGCCCTCGGGACGGGCCAAGCCCTAGCTTCTGCTGCTGCTGCTGCTGCTACTGCAGCTATACCGACGTTGGAATTCAATTTTCATGCGCTTCCGTTTTTCGACCTTCCGAAACCTTCAACGTTGAACGAATTTAGGGTTCATCGATTTTAGTCTAAATTGTTCTTCTGTATGTTTTATTAGACGACTGTCCGAATGCTCATTACCACTGCGATAAATTAATTTAATTTAATTTCAACAAGCATTCTACGCATTCTATCTTCTTAATTACGTTTGTAGAAGATGGATCCACTATTTCAACTTGAAAGAATGTTTCAATGGTGATCTTTCTCTTGGAAGAAGAAAAATTGAACTGGTCTGGATTAAGCCTGATCTTTTTCTCTTTGTTAGATTTTATTATGAATTTTGTAATAACTTTTGTACGTAGTTAACAAGACTAGGCGTTCAAACAAGTAATTAATTTTGCTAAAAATATATAGTTATGATCGCACATGTAGATATCACGTCGAAGAACAAAGACAAAAATACGATAAAAACTTAAGAAAATGTTTAGCAAAAAGTACTAATTATATAATAACAAGTAACTATTTTAAACGCTCTACTTTATATAACAAATATTTGTTACTAAAAAATCTGTTTTAATAAGTTTGTTCTTTTTTAACCTTATTGTTTTATCAGCAGAAACCACTGGGAAATTTCTCTATTTTATTTAATATATAATGACACAAGAAAAAGTTACAAATAAATTTCTAAATGACACTTCAAATGTTCCAAGAGTAACGGAAAAAAGATTCTGTAATTTATGTTCGTCCCATAAGTTACCTTTCAACTTACATGTGGACTTTTCATAAAATATGTGTATTGCTTATAAAGGGATGCATGCCGCAAAAATTATTGTAGGTCAGTTTTATCAATTAAGTATAAGATGAAGGTTAAAAGCTTGTATAAATGATATTAAGCGCGGTCAATAGCAAATCTTATAGAATTCTATACAAAAAAACATTTTAATTTGACGCAAACTAACTTAAAAAAGACTGTACGAAACTAATATTAAAAGCTGATTCATTGTTTTATTTTTATACTCTACAAATTTTAAATCCACGTGAATCAATGTCGAAATGAGTTTACATTGACTGCTTGAAAACATTTGAAATCAGTATTAGCTGACGTTATAAATCGACACCAACGCGCCAAGTATATTC
This sequence comes from Megastigmus dorsalis, assembly GCA_900490025.1. Classification (NCBI taxonomy): domain Eukaryota; kingdom Metazoa; phylum Arthropoda; class Insecta; order Hymenoptera; family Megastigmidae; genus Megastigmus; species Megastigmus dorsalis. Next base: position 15,191 of record UELU01138753.1, read on the forward strand.
CGAGTATATATAAGTATCAGTTCATCGTATAAGAATCACGAATCTCCCCTCCCCATTTCCATCTTTAATAATTTATTAGTCGAGAAGGCAGCTTGTAGTCATGATCCGCCCTCGTATCGCGGCGAGCGTAAAACGCCAAGGAAAATCAATCACTCGCTTGAAAATTAATATCCCAGTGCGGCCTGCAACTTAATCTTTCGCGTGTCACTCGCACATCGGGTATACAAAAAAGAGTAGAGAAGCACGCAACACACATACACACACACACACACACACACACACACACAGGATGGAAGGTAAAGTCGCCGACTAAGCGACACTTTCTAAAATAACCCATGCAGGCAGGCACGGCGGTGGGGAAGGGGGAGGGGGACAGGAGCTCAGCTCGCCTGCACGTACATCGGATAATGCGAAACAGGAGCGCCGCTAATGTCTTTTTAATCGACGATGGGCTGCATAGTGTGTATATAACAGTCTGAAGCGTCGTCCACGCGCGTGGGGATTCAAGAGCCACGCGCGTGCAGTGTATCGCGCTCTGACCTCGTCTATATACGTCGCCCTATGAGGATTGATCATGTCCTCATAAATATAAATGTCAGAGCTCTCGATCTCGAGAGAGAGAGAGAGAGAGAGAGAGAGAGAAGTGCGCAGCCAGGGCGGACGAGAAGTGCAACAGCTGTTTATACATCCTCGCGGACGAGCATCTCGATATCTCGCGGACGCCCGGTGTTTTTTGATCGGCCTGACCCTCTGTTTGTTGCAGAAACAGACCGAATTGCCATTCTCGCCGACTTTCGAGAAAAACGTATATATATAAGCGTCGGTGTGGAAATTCAGGCTGCACTCTTTATTTTTATCGCGTGAATCAGCTAATTCATTTTTTTGCACAACGGCCTCTATTATAGAGATGAATCACGCGGTTGGCGAGTCTTTGAAAATATAAAATAATTTCAATATGAAACAGGTTTTTTGCCCTTTGTTAATAATATTTGGAGCAATAAATTCTGTGTATCGATGTACATGTATGCCATTCTTCAAAATCTTCTTTTTCCTGCAGTCTATCAACCATGTACCATAATAAGAATAAAAAGTTTGTTTCTACAATAAACAGTTTTTCAGGTATAAAATAATATATATATAAAACGGACGTGTAAAACAAGGACTCACGGATCGTGGATATGCTGGAGTTGTTGGGCAAACTGGTATATACGCGGCCACTAGACTCTCTTGTACACGCACGTTCTCTCTTTTTCTCCCAGCCACCCTCCCGCTTTCTTCCTCTCTGTATGCTTTATTCCACGCGCCATATAGGCGAAGTAGAGGGAAGCCGGCGCGGCGCATATATAGAAGGTAGGAAGGCGCGCAGCTGAGCTCCGGTGCGGTGCGGTGCGGTGCGGTGCGGTGCGGTGCGGTACGCGAGACGCTTTTTCTCCGCCTCCTCCATGATGCTGCAGCATAATGTGCACGCTCGCGCGGCCTCTTTCGCCTCTCCATCGTTGTCCTCTTTGCGGCCTCGTCCCTTTTAAAACCGCTTTGGCATTTATCGGTCGCGCCAAACTTGAGTCGTGCGCAGCAGCAGCAGCAGCAGCAGCAGCAGCGGCTGTGTATGGGTGTGTGTGTGTGCAGCAGTGCACCCATGTACGCCCATTGTGAGACACCGGTGACCTAATGGGGAAAGTTGCCCGCTCCAAGTTCCCTCTCGGTTTCTTATATATATATATATATATGTACTTGCCTTACGCGCGGGAGAAACGAATTTCATTGTCTTATTTGGTACTTGCACCGACAGATAAAAAGGAATCTAGGACTTGCAGACTGTTCCCGATTGATTTAAAAGTGTTTCTGTTATCGCCGCACTAACCGCATCCATTGATTGTATCTTTGCTTATATTATGATGAATAGAGCTGATGCTTTCTTCGCGGTATTTCCATTTGGAATAAGATTCAATAGCTCGTTTGCCGATGTTCATGTGTCGTTTGAAAACAATCACGGGATCTCAACTCTGAATTTTAATTAACATTCGAGTAGTTATGTAGCGATGGCAAATCACAAACATAATTTATCTTTGCAATTAGAATACTGTAAATACGAACTTACACATCACTCGTGATAGATGTAGTCGTAATTTATACAGGCACGTCAAGCTGATCGACCACATCCAGTAACTACATAGACCGATGAAAAAGAGTCTGTGGCCGACAAATACGTCATCGCAGCAATATCGATAAACGTCATTCGAAATGCCGCGGAAATCCACCAAAGCCCCTCATAATAAACCGCGCGAACTGACCTAAAACAGCCGCAAAGACAACACCAGCCACCTGCACCGCACTTCACTCTTCGCTATTTCATGAATCGATAGCTAATCAAGCCCCGCAGGTCCCATAGACCATTAAGCTCGACATCTCGACGTGCGGATTATACGGCCCGTGCGCGTTACTAAATAATAATTGCGATACAGCGCTCTTCGCGATCATATATAGGCCCATATATAACCCAAACAATCAGCGCTCGTCGCCGCGCTCCGCACACGGAAAAAAATCGCAAACAGAGTTTCATGAACCTTCAAGCAAAATTTACCGAATAACTTGAGCTGAACTCATCAAGCAAGATGTGATCGACGGTTACAGAACATCTACAGAACTAGTTCGGTAAATTTTGCTTGATCAATCGAGTAAAAGAAGTTAGGCATACTTTACCTAGCCAATCAAGTAATCATTGCTCGCGCGCGTGCATTTTCTGTCGCTTGCCGCTGTAGTTGTTTACACCGTGTGATATGTACATAGCAACCGACAAGCGTATTTAATACACAGGGTGTACAAATTCGGAAAATATTGAATATAAAATTAGGACTTATAAATTAAATAACTTGAAAAATTAATGTTTACATTTTAGTAAAAGAGAGTGTATTATACACACTCGCGATTGGAAGACGGCAAAGTAATCTTTGCTTGATTATTTAGGCACTTTGTATTTGACTGTTATTTCAGTATGCATTACCGAATATTTTCAGTAACATTTGCCCAATAACTTCGATACATTTTACTTAATCCCTGCTTCAGTGTCATCTGCCGAGCTAAATTAAGTAATGTTTGCTTGCGATTTTTTTCCGTGTACACGCCCAATAATGCACGCAAGTGCTGCACTCTCATTACAATTTCTGCGTCGTGTTATGCCCTATAGACGCCATTGCAGCCCTCTCCAAGTCGTTGCTTCTAATTTATGTAATACTCTCGCCCGCTAAATAATCCCTTCGCGCCCCGTCCACCAGTAGCCAAGCGTGCAGGATCAAGGGAAAAGTAAATTGTGTGTGTTGAGGCCGCTGCGGCGAGGCGCAAGCGACCGTTAACTATGAAGAATGTAAATAAAGTGCGTCGCAGCTGAGAAAGCGAGATTTGATAGCCGGTGATTCGATGCGCCACTTCGGTGACTTTTCTTGGCTCGCGAGCCCTACGGGGGTGTATAGTAGATGCCCGTGAGGCGCGAGAGTTTTACACACTTTTTCATGGAGCTTCGCGAGTCTCGTCGATATACTTGAATTTTTCCACGGTGCGCGACTTGTGTAACCTGGAAGATAGTTGTCTGCAAGAGAGGAGAGAAAATGTTAATATGTATAGTCGTGAATTAGATAGAGCTTCAATTAGAGACTTGCGGTTATATTATGCGTCTCCGTGTAGAGGTAACTTTGACAACGTAAATGCAAGTGTTCAAGAAAGGTTAGTTAGGAGCTTATTTTGAGCTTGGGAGAAGCAAGCTATACTCAATTTTATGTATGTCGGTTAATTATTAGCCAAAAAAAGAAAATAACGATAAGATTTGTAAAGGAACGCACATGGAGTCATTTTCGTTTACATCGCAGCGTTTTGTTAGTCGAGTTTCCGCTTTTTGTAAAAAGAAAGGAAAAAAGAATAAAGGATTAGCCCCGGCTGGATTTTTCCAAGTAAAAAGGGAGTAATTGCCGATCACGTTGATTGAAATCTCTCCACTTGCCTTCACCTAACCTTCTGGAGTAAATATTTCGTGGAGTGGAATTCAATACTTCATTTTTATACCACACCATTTTTGACGGACGATAGACATTATTGATTTGCGCTAGTGTCAACAAATGCGAATAAATGCAAAAGCTAAAATACTTAGTGGCAAACCACCTTCCAGAATGGTTACCATGACTATTATATATTCAACCGCTCATATACGATGTGCACTTCGTTCGTATATACTGAAAACTTGTTTGCAGACGTATTAATTTACATTTAATTGCGCTCCGTGAATATTTACCGGCAATTAAAATGTTTGATTAAACACATACGCGGGAAAATTCAACATTGGTATTATACAGTACGAGCATATAGTTGGAATGTTTAGCTCGTCACAATAAATTACTGTTATTAGCTCTCTGTTTTCTAAATTTCCGCGCGGGGCTCGTGCACGAGTCAGTTCGATCAATCGAATTAATCGTTAAAAGTCAAGCTTTGCGCATATATTTTAACTTCTCTATATACAAACGAAACTACTCAATTGATAAAAAGCCCCTAGTCGAACAGCTAATGAGTTAATATTTACGAGACTGTAATGCCGCGCCACATAAAGAACCAGGTGCAATCAAAATAATGAGCAAACATTTCAAGGAGCAAACGCAACATTAAGTGTGTGCGAGAAAAAGGAAAGAGTGAGGAAGCTATAGCTAGGAGCTCCATTAAAACCTGTTGCGAAAGTTTTTTAAAGCGCCTCATTTCAAACTTGGACTTAACGATCTTTTAAAAAGCCCAGGTGCAGTCTGTAGGAGCTCAAGGAACGAAAGAGTGTGCAGTAAAGAGTCCGATCGAGTTATCGCGCGCAGTGGCCGTATAGTTGCCTAAAAAATTTTCCCTCCCCTTCTCTGACTCGTTACAGTTCGATACTTCCTCTCCGTTCGTGTCATTAAAACTTGCCTCACACATTTTTCCGCTCGGCCGGGCTGCCGTCCGTTGCCGCCTCTCTTTGCGTCATCCCATCCGATTAACCCGCACCCCATACCGATACTCATCCCCCCCTACAAATTTTTTATCACTAAAACTATATAGGTACTACGTGACGTAGGTGGAGAATAGTCGAAAGGATAAGATAGAGCGATGCCTTTTCTTTTTCTCCTCGAGTTCCGCGCACCGAGGCTCCAATTTCACGACTCGCGCTCGCAAAACTCCTCACCTCTATCTCAAAACTAAGTATACTTCGGCTTCTGAAAGTAAAATATTCTGGTATGCGCGGCTGATCTATATATATACATATATATATATATATACTTGCTCTCTCTCTCCCTCCCCTCCCCCCTCTCTCTCTGTCTCTCTCTCTCTCTCTCTGATAACGCATGCGGAGCAGACGTTGGAAGAGTAGCTTCGACGAAAACACCCTTTACATTCCGGATTTCCCTCTCTCTCTCTCTCCCTTGTAAGCGAGCGAAAGTCTTTTGCTAATTCCGGTTTATCCTGCTGAAAAACGCGCCTTGAATATTAAAATACTCGCCCCATTCCGCACTTCCTTCCTCTTACGTCTTTGTGAATTTCTATGACGGGGAAGTTTTCTTTTCTTGCCTCCTCTTTAATCTAGCCGTTTAGCTGTTTCCCTATTACGCCTAGGATATTTGATTAAAGTAGCCGCAAACTTTTCAAATAAACGTGTTTGTGAGCTAAAACTTTGCGGCTCGCTTGCTTTCTGAATTTTTATGAATGAGAATCCTACTACCCGCTATCTATATTCGTATACATCTATTCTAAATAAAACCAAACATTCGTATGCAGATCAAAGAATTCTTAAAAGTGCTGGTTTCTACACTAGATGCTATATGTTGATTGACAGAAGAAGTATTGATCATTTTCAACGTGTTGAGATTTAATTATGTATTGTAACATAGCTATATTGATCTGGACCAAAATAGGGATCATCTGATAACTAGCATTTCGGAGCAACAATAGTTCGAACACACATTTGAAAATCTGAAGCCATAATACACTTTTTAAGAAATAATTCCGATAATAAAATAAAGTTTCATAACTAAAGTGTAAACACTAAACGTTCTAATTCTCCAGGCAGAAACCGATTGCACATAATTATTATCAATTATATTATTATTAATCAATTATAAAAACGTGTAATTGCAGCACCTGTCACAATACAATCCCCCGTAAACCGATTATACCGACTTACGGCCCTTTAAATAGACGTATATTTAGCCGTTTTCTACACAATACTCTTGATTATAGTAAAAAACCTTCCTCGAGAGAAGGAAGCGAATATTCTATTTGCTTCGCGTCTACTGCAGCTGAAGAAAATATCCAAGTAAAGACTCGGTCATTCATCTCACGAGCGCCAAACCGTTCGGAGAGTGCAATGTGCACGGCTATATGGCTGCGGCCCTGTAAAAAAGTCGTTAAACTTTCATAACTAGCCATTAATTAGCACAGGCTTGCCTCGCCGTCACGATTCTGTTGCATTTACAGGCGTTTCAATAATTTCAGACGATAGCCAGTAATTTCAACTCATCGCGGACCTCTTATCTGGCAAAAATTATTTCCACGCCTGCCGGTTACGCGCGAGGCAAACGTGCGAGCATATACACACGAGGCTAGAAAAGTATATACATCGAGCGGTCGGGGCACGTTTTTTCCTCTCTCTCTCTCTCTCTCTCTCTCTCTCCCGACGCATGAAGCTCGTAATGCATCGCCAACGCTCGGCGCTACTAAATAGCCTGCGAGTTTTCACATCACGTCGGGCCTCTTATCTTTCCGAGCGATGCACCATTAAAAAAGCACGCGAGCGTAACCTTTCCACATGATATACACACACGTACATACAAACGATAGTGTGTAGGTATATAGTGTGTAAAGGAGAGAGAGAGAGAGGGAACGCGTGCGTAACGAAAGTCTGCTTTCCATAAGGAGATTGTGTGCGTACTCCAAGTTCAAGGTCATTGCTGCGATACGTGGCGTCTAGAGGTCCAATTCTATACGGAGGTCTACGGCCTTTGCCGTGTCGAATCTCATTGGTTTTATTGAATTTTTTCGTGATATTATAGTAATTCTTCTTGATGAGTCATAAGATGGGTCGAGAGTAATCGACCGTAATCTAGCACTTCTATTAGATTCTAATCACACTTATCATCTTTTTAATTGGGAAAGTGTCACATTGAAAAAATAAGTAAAATGGCAGCCATTTGATGGAAATGATAACCATTTAGTCTGATTTTGAAAAATGAATTTAAATAATTTATAAACTAAAATGCAGTTGGGGATGCAAAGCTTAAATTTCGTTCCCAACTTATTATAAGCTTTAAAATTAGAGTAATAATAAAACTAAATTTCCTGTTACAGGAATTATCTTATTACTTAAATACTTCAACTATACTTCAAGAATATAATACTTCAATTATGACTGAAAATATTGTGTTTTATTTTGTGAAAAATACTTCCCTTAAAATATTTATGCGCTTATTAATTAAAAGTAGATCTATCTAATGTTCGTACCACAATGAGAACTACACCTCATACAAAATATGAAAAATCCGACAGGAACCATAAATGATAAACGACTAGACCTTGACGAGTCATCGTACAGAATGACCATATAATCATTACAAATGTAAAAATTTCCGTGTTTGTTTTTAAACGTGTCCATCTAGTGCTGCAGTTAGATTGATCAATAAAAATCATATTTCATATTTTGAGTATTATATAAAACGTAGAATTGACACAAAATATGTAGATCAAAGCGCGAAAGTAACATACTCCGATATCCGTTTATTAGATTAATATGGAATTGGTGCAATGTTATAAATATTATATTATAGCCATAATTCAAATAATATTTTTTTAATGAACCGTTAATAATATTGTAATAGTCAATTAAAGTAATTTAATATGATAAAATAATATACGTAATTATTTATAATAATTATTAAAAATACAGTCAATATATAAATACATATATTTATTGGTTATTCCTTATCATTAGTATTCAAAATAAGTATAATTAATAAAATAAGCAACTATATTACATGTTATTACATTAAATTTTTCGGAGAAAGAAATTCTATTTTCTCATGAAATGTATGCACAATGATTGTATATAAATTATGCGTTTCAATACCTTTCATTAAAACAATTTCGTATCATGGCTTGGAAATCAAGTTTTATTAAGAAAATTATGAAATCTAGCCGTGATTTTGTAACTAAGGTATCGCTCATGTTATAAAAGGATTTAACATGTCAAAGCTTTAGAGCATCAATCGATACTTGAATAATTTCTATAGATAAATTATGCTTTTAGTAACGCTCATAAGCTTATGTATGTGTATCCCAGTGATAACTGATCACATGAAAGTGCTTTAGTGAAGTACAACAATTATTCAGTCTCAGCTAAAATAAATTGGCCTTTCACTGTACAACCCTTTGGGGAATAAATTTTTCATAAAGCTTAAGTTGACTCTCAAACAGTTATAGGGTGTTTGTTAAATATTTAACCCCGGGAATCTATTTAAAAAATGTTTCTCAGTACAAATAAATGTAAATCTTTATCGTTACCTTTAGCATTAAGTATCAGGTTTATTAATTTAAAAAGCTAAACAGCCTGCTTAGTAATAGCAAACTCCAGGAATTTAAATATAAAACTGTAATCGTTAAAGGTGTTGATTATAATTTCTGTCGGTCGAGGTCATGAACTGGCTAAGACATCTCGATGAACAGTTTGACGCGCGCCCAAGACGCCATCGACCGATAATCTCTCAGGATCGAAAACCAATGTATTTTTCCAGAACCGCATCTCTCACGGTCCACGTGGGCAATCGAGGCACTCAAGCCTGTCCCAGCACAGTTACAAGCGTGCAGCGCCCGAAGATGACCAGATCATCAGTGCCTGTAGAAACACTCGAATGGAAACCCGATTCTCCCGGCGGCTGTGTCGGCGGCGGCGACGGCGCGTTCCAGTCGACTCGAGAGAGTCGTTCTCTTTATTTCAACTGCCTCTCTTTTTCTCTTGCCATTCCACTCTCTCTCTCTCTCTCTCTCTCTCTCTCTATCTCTCTTTCTCTCTTCTTTTCCTCTTTTTATCCGTCCCCGTCTTCGACAATCCCTGGACACTCGACTCGTTGCGCGTCGCGGCGTAGGTCTTTCGTCTTCTTCGGCTAGGTGCATGACAGGCAGCGCCGCGGCCACGTACGGCGAATGAAGGAAACACAGTACCCACAATCGCTTTTCTTGTATGCATAAAATTATAGGAAATAGAGATAAATAGACCATTTTATACATTGACAAGCGATCGAAAAGACTCGGACAATTTATGAAAACAAATATAAATCTTCAATATTTAGAATGATAAGTCAAAATTGTGTCATAATATTTAATATGAAACTGAACTTACTAGCGGCAGTTCGGAAGAGCGGTCGCGCAATTCAAGTTGGAAACTGAAAATAATATTTCAAATCGACAAATCGGAAAAAAAGCTATAAGTCAGATAATATAGTATTATTTAAATTAATTTATACTGTCTTAATCCTAAGCGCATTGATTTAAAGTAGAGTTTTCAGTTTCGGATTCGAAGCGCATGTTTGCAGTTTCAACCCTATACTTCATGGTATATATATATATTACTTGTTATGTTACTTATATGAAACGTATTTACGTCTGCTACTTGCTGATAATTAATTGTTAAAGATTTACCTAAAATTCTACACCTCAAAATAATTGTTATCATCTCCTGAATAAACAATTTAACGACTTCATCGTATTGCTTCTCTATTCGGTAAATGTATTACGGGGGTATTAGGTTTCAAATTTCGCTCACTACGGGCGCTGGCATAGTTTCGCATATCCCCACTTTGTCGATGCACCCAGCCTATTATCTCGAGATGAAAATCGCCGACGACGAAGAAGCGCCGAGTCTTCTCTCGTCGCTGACAATTCTTCCATCTTTCTCATTCTTGTCATGCATATATACGTGAGTGTGTAGAGATCTGCTGTGTATATATATATATATATATATATAGAGTGTATCTGGATATTACCGGACGACTTGAGGTACGGTACCGATAGTTGCCCAGCAGCAGCAGTAACAGCAGCGGCAGCAGCCAGAAATATTCTCTCATCGCTGATGCATGGATTTTCGCCGGCTACCGCTGCTGCACCGGCAGTCGACCGGCGGTCTTTTTGTCCTCTTGAGTGACGAAGAGAGGCCAGAAGACGCCACAGAGAGAAACGAGACGAGAAGCCTGGAAGCTTCTATATTCTGCACTTTGAGCGCGAATTATTTTTGTACACTTGCCCGCGTGGTTTTCGGTTTCGTTGCAGGTGATGAGCTGCTCGGTGCAATTTTGGGAAACGACCGACGCGGATGGAGTAGCTTCTCGGTGAGATGCTTCGGCGTCTCGAAATGTTATACTCGATGACCTACTCTCTCTCTCTCTCTTTGGCGCACAAAGCGGGACTTGTGAATCGAGTCGAGGCGCGAAATTATTTTTCGCTCGGATTGTAGATTTTGGAGTCGTGGATATTTGTGAACTGTTGGTAGAACGCGGTTTTGTATAAAATTAGCTCAGATTGTAAAATCGATGAAATGATCGCTGCTTCTCGAGTACACTTCGAGTTAAGCAGGTTAAACGTACTGTATAGAATCAATCAGTAGTGTGTATGATGATTGTGCCCTTATGATTCCAAATGCATGATATAATACCCAATACTTGCATCAAAAATGACAAATCAAAGGATGTGATCGATCATCGAGTTCAAATATTACTGTATTTACAATCAATATATAAAAAGAGCAAACGCAAATCACTTTGGCTTTTCCAAAGTATCGGGTTGCAACTGGCACCACGCAGGAAGAGGAGTATATAATTGCAGCGATAAAGTTGTAATTTCAACTAGTACGGCATAGGTGCATCTTTATCGTAACAACACCAGAGTATATGCGCATAACGTAGCGGCATTTATCATGTTCAAGTTTCCAATGACAATAGAGCTCTAGCGGTAATGCAATATTCAATTTGATCATGGCGCAATTAATTTGTTCTCTCTCTCTCTCTCTCTCTCGCTCGCTCTCGCATCATTAACGCAACAACATCTCTTGGGCGCCCGCGCCTGCAATTTTCCATGCCTAACATATAATAGAATTCCCCGGGACAATGCCAGCTAAATAACCCGGCGCCAACTACGCGCGGGGCCCGAGAGGAGCGCACAGTGTGACAACCATCCAGAATATTGCGCATATATCACCATCTACTCTCTCTCTACCTCTACCTCTACCTCCCCCGTATTATTAACACACGTGAATTCAGTATCATCATCGAGACCCTCGTCCGCACACGTACACACACACACACACACACACAGACACAGAGAGAGAGAGAGAGAATCGCCAGAACCACATTCCACATGCCACACAATAACACGCAGCATCTCTCTCTCTCTCTCTCGGCCTGTCCCAGCCGGGCATAGCTATCACGAGCGTACCTTGCATACTTTCCTCGCAGCACGTCATCGCGTCGAAGCGTCTTATCATTTTTCAAATTCCTTCCCCCTGCAAGAGCAGCAGCCGCGGCAGCAGCAGCGGCGACGGTAGCAGCGGTAGCGCAGCTGACCAACCGATCGTCTTCTTCCTATACCTCCTCGGCTCCACTCGGTCGCACCAAAGCCCAGCGGCTGCATTCCGCGCCGCGCACGCAGCATTTCATTCCCTCATGCCGGACCCACTGGCCGGCGCACCAGCAGCAGCGTCAGCAGCACCGTTGCACTAAGAGAGAGAGAGCCGACGACCCAACTCTCTCTCTCTCTCTCTCCCTCTCTGCTTCTCGCGCACTCGGCACTCGGCACACGGCACAGAAATTGGACCGTCCGCAGTCCCGAAAAAGAAGAGAAAAAGGACAAAAGAAAAACGGAACACTTGACCGGTGACTCACTATACCAGAGATGCACGCTTCTTCCTTGCACAGACACACTGGCACTGCAGGTAAAAGGGGAGTATAGCACAGATTCTTTTTCGTTGCGGCGGTCGTCCTCCCTGTCGCGCGATTCGCGCGAATCCAAGTGCCGCGCTTTGGAACGTAGACGAGGGGAGCTGGTCTACGCGGCCGTTCGCCGAGGCGGCAGCAGCGGCAGCAGCGGCAGCAGCGAAGCAGAGCACCGACACAGCGGCCGCAACGCGATTAGGTCGTCTATTTCGGACGTGTACGCGCGAGCGCGAGAGCCGGTTATATATTCGCGAACGCGCCGCGCCGCGCCAACCAGTCAGCCAGCGCTCGAGTGGAATGCGTTCTACTGCCGCTGCCGCTGCGGCTGTGGCGGTGCAGTACAATACATGTATACGCGCGCATAACAGAGAGGCAGGCAAGACGAGAGACGACCGACGGCCAGCGCACAAGTGAGAGAGAGAGAGAAAGACACGCGCTATGCGACCCGGTAGGCGGCTGGAGCCTTTCTGAGGCCTCTCGATCGTCGTCGTCGCCGCTGCCGCTGTGTGGAGAACACCAACGATTCTCGCTCTCTCTCTCTCTCGAGGAACTCCCGTTTCTTCGCGTGGCGGCTCGCATGCCCCTTCTCCGCGGGCCGCTGCGGAGCTTCGATGGAATGCCCCTTCTACTCTTCTTGCTCTCTCTCTCTCTCTCTCTTATTCCGCGCTGGGCCGTCCGCGTGACTGCCTCCTCTGTATACAGTCTGTACCACTGCGGCTTATACGTATGTACATGTATATGTATAAAGGTATATACGTGCCTCCTCGGTCTTTCTCTCCTCGTGCAGCGCGCATGCAGTGCTCCGGCTTTGATTGTGGGACTTAAATGTATGTGCGCGAGGACTGTAGCGCGTGGAGGGGGAGGAGAGGAGGAGGAGTGCACTATACAGTCCATACGGACTACACTCGATGTTGTATACACCACAAACACTTAGGTGTAGCATAATGTTGGGACTACTTCCTTAGCGGTGTGTGCGTGCGGTCCATAAGAGCCGAGCGGAGCCGCCGCAGTCGTCTGCCTCCCACTGCTTCCACCGTCCGAATAATTAATGGATTTTATAACGCATTCTTGTTGTACGTGTAGGATATGCACGTATATACGTGGAGTGTACGAGGTCTCGGCTGCTCGTCAGTCAGCTGGGAAGTATATACGTTTGCCGGTGATTCGAGGAGACTGAAGGTTGGTTTTGGTGCACGCTAGCGAGCGCTGCAGTGCGCTGCACAGGGTCGTAGGCTATACGCTTTGACTTTCACGCGATTATAGCCGTACCATTATTCTCCTTTCGGTATGCTTGTGTACATGGTATTTTATACGCTATTTTCTATGCTATGGAGAAATTTTTTCATGTGTATGTATTTTACGCTCCGATCGTGCTCTCCGGGTAGATCCTTGGAGGCCGATGAACTTGCACGCCGAGGTGGATTATATGCCTTTTATATATCTGCATATAAGTACGGTTCAAATAATGCGTGGATGCAGTATGGTCAAAGAATCGTTATTTATATATGTATAATTAAAAATACCAACGATTTTTTTTCAAGGATAAATTATGCTTCTTGGATAAATATTATTTTCGGTATAAAATGATAGATTATTTTTAAACTCGTTTCGGCGCGTGATTGTTAGACGAGTGTCGCCTGGCGCATGACGTTAGACCTCGCGTTAGACCGCATTTAAATACGTCTATTATAAGGTCGAAATAAGAAGCAGATAGCACCGTTAAGTTAATTTTGGATCAATCGTGCAAAACTGCAGCGCATACATGTATAACTGTACCGATCATCGCAGTTACACATCTCGTTTGCATGACACGCTGTTTTATACGTATATCCGCGATATACAACAGCAGCGGCTTATACGCACTTACATTCCTCATTTAACTTTTGCTAACATTCGCGCAAAGTTTTAAATTGAAACAAAACCTGGCACCCGCAGGAGGAGCTCATTTCAAGTTTACCCCGAGTGTGTACGGCGAGGTACGGCGACATTTTGAAACTAAATTTAGGTTTTTTTGTCCACTGCACGCTCGCCCGCATAGACCCGCGCGCACTTTACAAGCTAATATATATCTATATATATATATATATATGTATATTACAAAATATGTCACTGGGTCAAAAGAACAAAGCATGCAGCGCGCTCGCATTACAAAAGCAAACTTCACAATGAAATCTGCGCAGACGTTTTTCTCAGCCTAGCCGTGCCGCGTGAATGTTTATCCCTCTCTCCCTCTCTCTCTTCCTCTGTACATTATACGCTAATTTTTTTGAATCTCAACCCGCATATATGCACGGCTATAGAGAATATTATACACACTTTTCTTGAGCCGCTTTATTCGACGCACAATATAGCCAAGTGTACGTGTATTTGCGCCCACTCGTATAATCGTCCACTAGGTATGATAATTGATAATTAAATTTGAAAACAAAAAAGACAAGAAGAATAAGCAGAAGAAAACTTTTGTGCGCTGAAAATTGGGACGTGCTGTCAGAATCGGGTTGAAATTTCGCTCGAAGAAGTAATGCGCATTTGCAGCGGCGCGCAGAGCAGCAGCACAGCACGCGATATATTTTCCGCAGGAGAATTTGTCGGCTCGACCTTTGTTCATTGTTTGACTTGGCGGTTTTAAGGAGGCCGCGAAACACGCGTTTACACAGGATATATTGTACACGTATTACAAGCGCGCGCGCAAATGTGGGACTCGCGATGCTCGCCTACTACGTCTGACGGCGGGGATTTTGGCGGAAATAATTGGCGAAAAGCGTGCAGCGGCGGTTAATTTACCGAGCTGAAAATAAAAAGCATCGCGCTCGTACTCGGAGCCAGTTAACGCTATTTCGCCTTCTTTGTTCGCGACTCGCCAAGTTCATCGTTATTTATATTTATACGCGTTATATTTCACCTTCACGGCGATCAAAAAGTTGCAGGAATATTCTATCGAGTGCGTTAAAAATTAATAACACGAGAGATTTTAGCTGGATGCCATAGCGCACATTTTTTTTTCTCTCTCTTTCTCTCTTTCGCTCTCGCAAAAATGCAGTTTCGCCTTACGACCTTACGACAGATTTAAATTCCAAATTACCGCGGCGAGAAAAAAAACGTAGCAAGCGACGCCTCCGCGTGTTTCCACATAAATCCGTAATATATATACAAGCTCGACCGAGAAAAGCGCGCAGTCGTGTAAAAAAAAAGCAGATGCCATACTTTGGCGAAACACCGCGGAGTATAAGAAGGGAGAAAAAAAATTAAAAATACCCGACATTCCGGGCAAAGACTTTCGTTCCTCCGGAGTCGACAATAAAACGAGAGAGAGAGAGAGAGAGAGAGAGAGAGAGAGAGAGAGAGAGAGAAAACGAGAAGAGAAGAGGAAAGAGAAAAGAGCAGCTCGTTCATTGTAATCCCTCCTTTCACTTTTTTCCCCTCCCTATAATATATATATATAATTTCCCCGTCATCCCGCGATAATAAAGAAGAAGGGAAAAGAAGAAGATCGCCTGTGCCATACAGTCGCGGCGTCCGAGCCGCGCGCCGACCAGTTTCATTAAAACTCTCGAGGCGAGTTTTCCGTCATTAAAGTCCACTGAAAGAGAGCTCGCAAAATCTCAAAGTTTAATTCGATCTTATAGGACAGAGGAGGAGCGGGCCGAAGAACTGTCGTCCCTTTAAAAAGCCCCTCCCGCACCGCTTCCTTAATTGATCTAGCCGGCGTCATTCGGTAATTACGCGCGGTTCTGCTGCACCGCAGCCGCGAAGAGAATTAGCGCATCCGCGAGAGACCAGCTGGCAAAGTGCAAGAGAGAAAGGGCGGAGGGGGGAGGCGAGGAGATGGAAGAGGGAACGAAGATTCTCCAAGTGTGCCGCCGCCGCCGCTCCAGAACACCGCGGCTCGAGCCGCGGCTTCGTAATCGGCCGAGTGAATAATAGCGTCGATTAAAATCTCCGGATGATCGCTTTTCGAGCTATACAGCAGTGAAGCTCGAGTGAAGCTATATAGCAAGAAGGGAATCGTTTGCGCAGAGAGGCGACTGTATACATATATACATCCATACTGCATACATCCATCCCGTTTTTGCGGTGGACGTGTAATCGCGGCCATTTTAATTTTTATCAATATTTGCACTGTCGCTCGTTTTCTTCGGTAATTTATGAGAGAAGAGGGCAATTATCGATTTACGATGCCGCGGCGCGCGAGCCGAGCTGCTCCGCTCTATGCAGCAACAGTTTGTGCAAATTATTAAACGACTTTTTGATCGCTCGCCGCAGTTCCGTACGGTCGAATTTTAAACATGTTAATAAATTATGCGCCGCGGGTCTGTTGAATTACCGAGCAAAAAGAGCTTGTAATTCATCCTTCGGTGTTGCAATTTTTCCATCACTGCCAGCAGATAATTTTCCCTTCTCTCTCGTTTACTGGGTTATTGTCAATTTCACTCGCAATGCTACCTATATATGTTTTTAATTCCGTAGCCGAGATTAGCTGCATCGCAGGAATAATTAAAGTGAAGTTCTATTTTTAATGCTTCATCTATCTTTGTAAAAACGGGGCTTTGCGACATTCAGCGTGATCGATATCTGTAACGGCCACAAGAGCCGGCAGTCTAAAGCAAATTGTTTATTTTAAATATAGAAAATGAGAAAAAGAATGAATCTATTTCTAGGTGTTATGAAACAGCTCGGAAAGCAACAAGTTAAAAGACATCAAAGTGTCGCTGAAAAAATCAATTTCTATTGTTTATTATTTATTAAACTTCTACACAGTGTATCTGATTATCAATATTAAACTAATTAAAATTTGTTTTATACACTACCAAATTATAATGAAGCAACAATAACAATAGCTTTTTACGGTTAAAGTGCAGTATACATTTTTCACTTGTTTATTTATCGTGGAGTTAAACTTTCACGCTGCCTTTGATTTAAATTTCAATTCGTTTATAATGAATTAGAAGCCTGATTAATTTTGTGCAAATCATAAATTAATTTGACATAAAAGAATGCTCATTTATTCAAGGTGCAATGTTACAGTATGATAATTACTCTTATTAAATCTAAACACCATGATATAATCGTTCTTGCTTCTGCACTGCAAATAGCTTACGGCAACGTTAGTCATAGTCTTGACATGAAAGATTTTTGTTTGCATCTCATTAATAATAACGTGTTGTCTTAATGCGTAAGGCGGACGGCGCGAGCAGTACTAATATCAAGTGGAAATATGCAAATTTCCAGCAATAAAAGACATTATGACTTGGCAGTTTATGACGGCAAAAGCAGTTGACATCAATTTCCTCAGTGTATCCTCGCAGCTCGATTTACGAGCAAAGGAGATTTTTCACTATGCTTTATTGAGTTTCTTCAGCGGAATTTCCGTTTTCTCCTTTTCATTATTAACTTTTGCTCTTTACAGCAGTAAAATACTCTGCCACTGAAACAAAGCGATTCGAATAAGAATTAGATATTATTTTTTTAACTATTACAACTTTATTTTACTATTGTAAAACAATGTCACGTCAAGCAAGCGAGTGTGTAAACATTACATTGAAAAGCTTACTTATCAAACATTTTTTACACGTGTACTTCATCTCGTCTTTTTAAAAACACACACGGACCGCTCACTGTCGTGTGGCCGCGTTTACGTAAGATTTCGTAGTGCGACTTCGAGGCGCTGCTGCGTTGTTGTTGTTGGGAGTGAGGGGTTTTTTTTTTTTTCTTGAAAACGGAAGAAGAGAAGTGCAGATAACGTACGTGATATTACCGGAGTGGCAGGGAGTTACGAGACGCAAAGTGGCTGCGGTGGTGCTGTTTACGCGCTCGCTGCCGTGATTTATGTCGGCTATCGGTAGCTGCAGGAGCCGCAATTTTCTCGGATTATGGTTGCTGATAATAGGAAGGAGGGACGAAGAAATTTACAGGGAGCCGCGCCGCTTCTTCTCCTGTTCCCCGAGATTCGAAAGAAATCGAGAGCGATACGATCGGTCTAATTTCGTATACGAGGGTTTGGATGCGCGTATATATATATATATATATATATGTGTGTGTGTGTGTGCCAAGATACACAAGAAAACAGTGTCTTATTAGTGTACTTTATTTGAGCTTATGATTATACATGTTTGCGAAATTAATTTATTACGCGCAATGGTGAATCAATCAATATAAACTTCAATATAATTTTATATTCGTAATTAAGGAATGATTCAATACTCGTATCTCGCATAATTACAACCCAAGTGATCAGTTGCGCGTTTTATCATGCTTATACAAAATTGTGATGTATATTATGACACTTTTATATGGATCCCGGACGCTTCAAGTACTTTATGAACGCTATTTTTACGAATGCGGCATTTCACGGCAGTCGAAACGAGTTGTGTAAATTATGCATAATGGAAAAATAATACTGGTGCGCGTGTTGGGAGGAGGTCGGACTCGCCCAATGAGAGGGAAAAAACAATGAGAAATATCGGTATTACAGTAAGTTATAGAGGTGCGCTGAAATTTACGACTGAAATAACGTACGGGAGGGTTGTTGAATCTTTTTTTTGTTTTTTCAAGTTTCACGGAATGGGGGCGATAAAATCAGTCGAATTTCTCAAGGGACAAGCAGGACCCCGCTGTGCTGGTGTGGCAAATTTCACTGGGTAATTATATATGTATATATACGTGTTCTCAGGCAAAAGAAATCTTGATCTGGATTGCAGAGAAATGAGGCTCTACATTTTACATTAGCACAAAAAGCATAGTTGCGCATACAAATAAGAGAATTAGTTTTGCGAACATAAAAAGTGCAATTTCATTACGCCACTTTACTGAAACTTATTGAATCAGTGCAGAAATAGCATTACAGTTTTGTTATTTATAAGTTACGGCTTTAATGGTCTTTCGAACAATTTTTTATTCACATTAATTCAATGACGTCGCTTCTTTCGTGGATTCTGAGAAAGAGGTACAACCATCATAATATAGGGTGATGGAATTAATTCGATCATCATTCAAGTATCTATTTCGTCACAAGATCACACAAGGAATAATCTAAATACATTAACGGTACAGTTGATTCGAAACGTTCCGCAAGAATTAGTTCATCGAAACCGTAAGAAAAGAAGAAAAGAAGAATATTTTAATTTTCCTATACGTATAATCTGGGACAGGAGATTATACGCATTATACGCATCGGCTTATTCTCCCGAAACTCGCGCAACGTTGCATTTGATTTTCGGCGTCGCTGTCATACACGTCAATCACCAAAATATTCCCGTTTCCCACGCGCTTCCCATCGCTATAAGGAATATGAATGTTAAAGCGCATTTCTAGGCCGAGCTGAATACGCTGGGAATGCAGAAGTTACGACTCGGAATCAACGCTACAGACACGTCAATCTGAGCCGCCTCCCCACTCCCCTCCCCCGCCCCCCGTTTCCCGCTCTCCATTACCCACACCTCAGATCTTTCTGGATGATACCATGGAAGCTTCCTCGCGCCGCGCCGGAATTTGAACGTTACAACGTTCGTGTCACCGTCTGCACAATGACATTCCGATTTGAATTATGAAAAATGTCATATTTCGCCGATAGGGCTTTGACGCGCTAATGGAACCGTTGTACTGTTAGAGTTACAGTTTTTTTTTTTTTTTTTTTTTTTTTTTCATTTCGGTGATTTTCATGCTATTCCGAATGTGACTGGTGAATCGATAATAACAATTAAGGGATATGTATAGTGAATAGTGCGCTCGTCGGTTTGAAGACTGGAATTTTAATGAACGAGTTTGATTATGATCAAAGGCATGCGTAACTAAAATCTAATATTAAAAGTTTCTATGTGTAACAGATAATTGATTTATTTGACATCTAAATAATTTAAATCAGAACGATACAATATTTTACAAAATATTGTGTTGTTCTTGAAAAATATATCGACCAAGTTAATATTGTCTACTTCTCGTCCGATTCTTGAAACAACAAATATAGTTTTGGCTTCCTAATTCGATAAATAGTCTAGTTTCAATAATAAAAAAAAATAATTGTTCATCAAATAGTGCAGTAATAAAGATTATTAATGCAGACAAACGTACTTTAAATGAAGTGCTGCTGTTATATAATTAAGCATCAGAGGACCGCAATTAATTCAAAGCAAAGAAAATTCGCTGCAGAAGCCCTGCTTTTTTAATTAAAAGCCCAAAATGCCAGTCCGACATAGTGCGCGATTTTTATTTCACGCCACCGCGGCGAAAGGCAAACAAAATTTTCACGTCTACATAACCCGCGAGCGCGCAGCAACGGACAATAATATATAACGTTTCAGTTAACGCGCCGATGTCGCTTCCCTTTGCTCGTCTCTTTCTCTTGGCGCGCCCAGAGGAAAAAAAAGCTCCGGGCCAAACTGTTATTTTTCTCCAGTGGCAAATTTCACGGTCTTACTCGGCAGTTTTTACTTTTCCGCAATGAAAGCCTCGTTGTTGCATATATATATATATATATATATGAACAAGGATCGTCAGCAACCACAATAGCATCATCCGAGCGTTCGCGGGAAAAACCTGCACTCTCTGTGCTATATGTGTACGCTGTAGGAAGCTTTTAAATCGTTAACCTACCTCCGGCAATCGTAAAAGCCGTACACACGCACACATTGGACTCGGCAGAACGACGCGCGGATATATCGATAAACGCGACCGCCTGGCTGCTTCTCTCTCTCTCTCTCTCTCTCTCTCTCTCTCTCTCTTGAGGGGATTCCTTCAAGTGCGAGTTTGTCCTAATCCCGTGCATCGTCCT
>UELU01138754.1:0-11161 GCA_900490025.1 Megastigmus dorsalis
ATATATATATATTTGAACAGGAAAATAATTCATCGTTGTTGGTATATAATGATAATATCTATAATGCTAATTAATATAACGTGTAATGAAATATTGCTATATATGTATAAGGGAAAAGATTGTCTTACTTCTAAAAGGGGATTATTGTTTCATATACTTAGATCTGGGTTTTGAGCGCCTATGTTTAAATGTTATAAAATTTAAAATATACTTGTAGAAAGTGAAAACTTTAAGTAAAACTTTTGGAAGTGAGTGTACTGGAAATTGAAAGTGGAGGGTTCATCTGTTTGCTATTTCGTTTAGCCCGCCGCGTTGGTTTTTCCCGGCGTCGTCGAGGCGCGCCGGTCATAAAAAGCGTAAACAGTTTTATCGCCTGTCTCGAGTTTTCCCGGGCCCACGTGCGCCTTTACGACCGGGCCTGGGTGAGATAAACCAGACATCGTGGAAAACCAACCGTCGTTTTTAATGCTTTGAGCATGTCAGAAAAATACTACGATGGGAAAAAGAAATGATTTTGAAGAAAATATTTTTAATTTTAAAATTTTTACTCGGCTATTACACAAACTCAAGTGACCGAGCAACAAACTTATGAAAACGTCAAGATTGAATTAATTAAAATTGAATGGTTAATGCCTTATGCAATGGTGTCTGATAGGTGTCTGATAGTTTCAAGATACGTCTGCTTAATTATATAGAAAAGGATAGGCCAATTGTTATGAGCTTTTGTACCTGATAAAAAGTGTAATGAATATGCGACCAATAAATATACTTCAACTTATACTCTGTTTTAATCGACGCCCCACTCACACACGTTCAGCTCCTGACGGTGACCTACGGCGAATCTAGCGCTCCGTAATTGTCACTGCGGACACTGGAGCAGCTATGCAAGGATGAAGGAACTGCCTGTTCCGACGTGGTTGGCGTCAAATTAAAGGAGAGGTACGTCGATGACGTTCTTTCTGGCGCGGACGATATTGCCTCAGCTCGACGACTTCGGGACCAACTCATCCGCTTGATGAGTCTTGGAGGCTTTCCCCTTAGGAAATGGGTCGCCAATACGCCTGAGCTGCTCCAAGACCTCCCTGCTGAGATCTGTCTACGACCTTCGTGGATCCAAACCAGCGCCGATGGACCCATCAACGAGCTGGGAGTCAATTGGGCTCCAGTCGAAAATGGTTTTAGGCTCACACCTCCGTCGCTAGAGCTCTTCCAGCGGAGCAGACGCGAGATCCTCGCCGCGATAGTGAGTCTCTTCGATCCGTGCGGGTGACTGCTTCCCGCCGTGCTTATCGCCAAGCTGCTCATGCAGGATCTGTGGCGGGCTCGCCTCGACTGGGATGACCCGTTTTCTTCGTCCATGGCCCTACGATGGACGACTTTCACCAGCAGCCTCCCCTTGATCGCCAATCTATGAGTGCCACCGTGGATCTGCAGTGGACGCGCCCAGACCCTCGAACTTCATGCCTTCTCAGATGCCAGTCGCCGATGTAACGTCGGACTGGGTCGTTTAGAATTTTGAAACTTTTCTTTTTCTTTTCCTTGAATGCCACTGTACTGTATTAGGCCACCATAAAATACAATCCGCGCGTGCCGAACCATCGAAACATTTTCACGCCGGGAAAACCCAACCATTAGTCGCCCAAGCACACAAGACGCAAACGATTATTATCGAGAGCCTACCCAATATGCACATAGTCCTAATATTACGTCTAATTATCCGCCATGCAATAAAACCCTTCGAAACGCTCGCTTTGCAAACGACTGGTCCAACACAGAACAGCACCTAATGAGTTTGGGAAAACCTATCAACCCGTCGAGAACTCGGTAGTCTCGAACTGCCCCACCACTCATCAGAGGGTTGTCCAATGAAAGTCATCAACCAATCACCAATGACATCCTCTTACTAACGTACGCGCGTGAACGTTATATCTATATCGTATATCTATGTACGACGTTTTCAGTCACGTCAAAAAAAAGACACTATCCATTTTTTTTAACCTTCACTTCTTTTTTTAGTACGCTCAGTGCAACGAGCAGCCTACGATGTCAGGCTGCTAGCGTGGCATAGCGACGGCCAATCACGGCTCGCGGCGCAACTAAACAGACGGTTTAAAAAGCGCGAATTTCTGACGATATGAGACCTTTCGACATGGGAATGCTGCCAGAGTGCTACTCGCTTAAGCCCAGTACCTTATCCGTCAAACGATTCCTTCGTCGCACAGGCAGATCTCGCAACCGACATCCTTGCCAAGGGCCGAGTGATCACTCGCTCAGGCAAAAGGAATGAAAAATTCCCTCGCTCAAAGCGGCCCTTCCGCTCGTGCGTCAGGCAAAGTAACGTTGCGAGGCAGTCAAGCGGTACACCTGAGTCTAAAGGGTAACGAGGTAATCGTCGGATTATTCTATTATTTCGGTCACACGCGAAACCGGTACATTAATCGCGAACTAACAAATGTGCTCTAGCGAGATATTACTTTTTTTTAAATAGCGTAAAAAGAGTTTAAGGCAGGTTTGCGGTCGATTTGCCCTATTTATTCAGTAATTTTTATTTCATACAAAAAATAATCTTTATTGTTCAAACTTTTTACATATTAAAATACACATTTTGAAGATATAAAAAAATTTTTTTTTTTGACGGATTTTTCTTGACAAAATGGCCGCCTCAAAATTGTTCTTTTGTTTGACTGTCGACACGATATCTCACCAACGGATCATCTGAAATCAAAAAACTAAATAGATTCTTTAAACTTATAGTTGTGGATATTGCATAGTCTAGGATATTTCATTTTTACCGAAAAAAAAACAAAATGGCGGACTTTTGAATTTTTTGGCTCTTTTTTTGCAACATAAATTGTTTATAACTTTTTGAAAAATTTATTGATCGTTATAATACTAGATCATACAAAAAGAACATATATCAGGAGTAAACTGTTCAAATTTCAACTGAATCGGTGCAGAAGTTTTTTTTAAATCGTGTCGATAGAGTTGAAAAGCGTTGTTTCGAGAAAATTTTTATGAAAATTTGAGAAAAAAAGGGTCTTACACTCAATCAGCGATGTCAGCTCCATATATAACTCCTTCAGCTTCCTCGTACGCATCATTTTTTCGTATTCTAGCGTTTCTGCGGGCCACCCTGCTTTCTTTTGAAGCCTGAGAAGCAACCCGTTCGGCTTTCCGCACGCGCGTTGCATTGACTTTCTCAGCGTGTTTTTGAGCCTCACTGCCTATTGTTACGCCCATAACACGCATTATTTTTAATACTGTACTGAAGCCTTCATTAAAAGTGCATGCTGCTGTATAAACTGCTATTTCAACGATTCTTTTTCCACAAAAAGTGTGTTTTGGAGCCATGGCTCAAACACAAGAATTAAAACTTTCATTATTGTTCTAAGTGTTTGCGCCAATGCATCTTTCTAATAAATCTTCACTAGTGAGGTCTTCATAAATTGGTTTAAGTACTGCTTGAGTATCGTTGTCAAAAGCGGGGGGATGCTTAAAAGTACTCAGTTTATTCTGTGCTGCTGCTAAACGATACTTACACCAAGAATCGTCTGGGCAGTACTGGTGCTGTGGATTTTCGTCGGTCGAGCTTCTATGGTAGAATGTGGCCCAAATAGCTTTTTTCATTTTTTCGGGTGAGTCAGGATGATTCAGAACAGCAATTCCATAAAAAGCGGATAATTCGGACATAACTTTACCAGTTAAAGCCAAAGTTTTCGGAGTATCGGCTTTTTTTTGGATGTCGATTTTTTCGCGCCTGATTTTTTCAAGGCAGCTTCTTCTATAGCTTTTTTAGCTTTTTTTAACTGAGTTAACTGCTTCTTAGCATCTTTGGCTCTCCGAAACATCCTTTTTTCACGTGTAAAACGCATTCTTTCTTCTTTACAATTACTTCGTCTCCATAAGGTTTTTCATCGATTACATTTTTGAAGGTTTTGGTGTCACTGTCACCTATATAATATTCATAAATAGCTTTAAAAAGTTCAATGGATCTTTTGAACATGTCCAGAATTCCATTCGATTCCATCATTCCAGAACTACCTTCATGATTAGCTGTGCAATCTTGTTCATGATCTTCAAACCAAGCTTCAAATTCAGAGTATTATGGTCACCATCGTAGGTTTCACACGCTCTGCAAAACTTTGACTTCACTTCGAGATCTAAAACTTTATTTGTATATTTGCCTATCAAACTGACTAAGCCAAGTAACGACGAAAAACCTCTTTTTGGCCATGAACCATCTCCGGAGACTGTGAGCCGATTTTCAATCTTGCCAGCTGCCGCGTTTGCTTTTTTCTCCTCATTTACAGCTTTTTTAAAAGCTAATAATGCTATTGAATCGTGATTAACAATATCATAATATACATTTTCACTAAATCCAGTATACAAATCCATCAATCCACAAAAATGATTCAGACCCTGAATACCTATGCCAAGAAGCCTCATTACGAAAGCAAATCTTTTGTTTATTTCGTAACCAGAGCTAATTGTTGGACTCGATGGAATGCGAACGTCATTTTCACATTTACACGCCACATTTAAATCAAAGTCTAAACCTTTCTGATTCAATTTCGAAAAACGCACTTTACTTTTGCATGTTTTACAAATCACAATGTTCTGTAAGGCTAAGAATACACTATAAGAGACTATACAGTATAGCATAGTTGGATCGAGTGCAACTTGAAAATCAGGATCACCATTATGAATTTTTTTTGCAGAAGTACTAGTTAAACTTGACTCAACATCAGAAGTATGCCGATTCCCGTGAAACGAGCGTTGTCTTGATCGGCCTGGCTTATTCTCGTTCTCTCTGCTGCCTTTTCGATCACACATACTAAAAATACTATTTTTTCACAACAATTCAATTTCACAACGACGCGACGCTTGGGATGACTGAGCGGGCACTGAATTAGGTAAATGGCCGCCAAAACTGCTATTTACGAAGGGGGATAGGAGCAGGACTAGGATTAAAGATAGAGAAAGGGGCAGCGGCAGCGCAACGCCGGCCGCTGTAGGAGCAGCCGAGCGCGCGCGCTCAAACGCGGTAGGTGCTGCCCTCTTTTCTGCCTGTTCCCGGCCGTAGGAACTAATTGTATGAGTTTTAAAAAATTTCTAGATAGTATTGCTATCGAATAATGAAATTAAAAAAAAATGATTTTTCCAAAAAAATCCACCGCAAACCTGCCTTAAACGATTTTTTTACATAGTGACTTTTTTCTACAAATATATTTATATCTATCGGGAAGTGGTCTGAACCCCAGGTTTCTTTTCGAACTTCGACATGAATTTTTCGGGCTATGTCTAAAGTCGATATGACTAAATCGATGAATGATTTTTAATTATTTGATGTGTTTAAGTGTGTTAGTGTGTGATCGTCGTGTATAAATAGGTCGCTTAATTCTATTGAGTTTTGAAATAGTTCGCCGTTCTTATCAGTTTGCTGACAATTCCAGTTAATGTTGTGCGCGTTAAAGTCGCCCATTAGTACAGAGCTTTTATTTGTGTTTACATTCGAAATTATAGAGTCCCACGCATTGGGCTTGTGTCAGAGTATAACCTGGAGTTCGATAACATGTTACTAAATCGAAAGAAGGGTATACGTTATTAATACTTAAACCGCAAATTTCAACATTGTCATTTGGAGAAGAGAGGTTTTGTATTTCTGTGAATGCTAAATTTTTTCTAATAAATATAATAGTACCACCACCTCTATCATGTGTTCTGTCAATCCTGTATACTAGAAAGCCTGGAAATTGAATGTAGTCCTTCGCTGTAAGCCAGGATTCTATAGAGATCAGAATGTGAATACTTTTTAAGGCAATTTCGATGTCAGTCAGGTGTTGCTTGATGCTTCGGACGTTCGAGAATAAAATTCTAAGATTCTTTTGATGTTTATTAGTTGCTGAGTCAATTTTTGCGTGAAAAATTAGACTTTTCCATCGTTAGATAGTGAGGAGTCACTTGTATCATCACTATTGTAGTTCTGTAGTTTCTTTTTTAATCTAGCTAAACGATGCTTTAATTTAGATTCGATAGGTTGTTCGTGTAAACATGAGAGCATATTAATAAGTAAATCCGTATCTTCTACGTATTTAGCACTAATTTCAGAAATGTTTATGTTATTGTATGTTTTATAGATAAAGTTTCTTATTTGAGTCAGGTTAACAGGTAGTTTATCTGAATTTAATAAAATGAATTCTTCCGCTGGAGTAAGTTGAGCAGAAACCTCTTCCATAGATATTTCAGTTACCGATTCCTTCTTGGTTTTCTTAGAAGTTTTCGGAGAGGCACTTTTTTTAAGGTTGCTTTGCTCATTTTTTTCAGTTTCTTCAGAGATTGTACTTATTGTAGAGAGAGATACTGCTGCAGGTCGTTTTAACGGTGAGCATGAAGGAGGTGGCATAGTCTCGTAGATATGAGAAGATTGGAGGCTTCCCATGCTGCTAGGGTTTAGTTTGTTCGGTCTCACGCCGCTTCCCGCTTCCAACTCGGACTGGGCCCCTTGATCTGTGAAAGGGATGAGGAACGCAGCGTGCCGAAACACAATAAATGAAGTGCACAGAAGTGACAGTAAACGTGTAAACTTTATTGTAAACTTGATGAGAGCTCTTTCAGGTAACAACTGCTTTTAGAAGGCTGCGAGCCAGTGCTGTGGCGTCCGAGCAGCAATGGCGGCGTAGGTAGCGTGGCAGGTGTTCACGTCGCGGCAGTTGAGAGCGGAGAGCGAGAAGGCGGAAGACGAAAGCTCGTCTTGCCTCGGAACGAGGCGCTGCTTGCGCTCCCTTCTGGGCGCTTGCGGCAAGCTGGTTTCTGCTGCGCGAGACGGAGACGCCACAGGTACTCCCCCCTAGTGGCGGACTAGGAAGGATGGCACGATGTCCTGGTTGTCCCTGGAGACGTCTGTCTTGGCGGAACCTGAAAAGAGACTGAAGGTCTAGATGTTCTTGCAGGTGATTCTGTTTGAGCAGGTTCTGTTGGCTGGACTGGTCCTGTTGGCTGCGAATGTTCTGTTCTTCTTACAGCTGGTGGAGTGGTGAAGTCGTCTGTTGAGGTGTAAGCCGGCTTCAGGCCATGGACAGAGACGGTTTTCGGTTGTCCGTTCATCTCTATCACGTACCTTTTGTCGTCCAACCTGTTCAAAACTCTGTGTGGACCCGTGTACGGTGGTGTGAGAGGAGGTTTGATGGAGTCCACTCTCTTGAACACGTGCGTGCAGCTCTTTAAGTCCTTGTGCACGAACGGTTTTGTTTTGGTGTGATGTGCTGTCGGTTGAGGTTTCAGAGCTTGAAAATGGCTTCTGAGATGGTCTACGAAGGAGTGCGGATCTGCTGAGCTGTCCTGCGCTACGAAGAAATCTCCTGGAATTCTCAGTGAAGTTCCATATAGAAGATCCGCTGGTGAAGCTCCCAAGTCCTCCTTATAAGCCGTCCTCAGACCTAGTAGAACCGAAGGTAGCAGTTTCGGCCACGGTACGTGCGGATTGCACCTTAGAGCCGCTTTTAACGTTCTATGCCAACGTTCGAGCATACCGTTGCTCTGTGGATGATAAGGTGTGGTATGGATTCTTGTTGCTCCAATCAGCTGTGCGAGGGCCGTGAACAATGCCGATTCAAATTGAGCTCCTTGGTCAGTTGTTATGGAGAGAGGCGTTCCATACGAAGATATCCAATGGTTGAAGAAAGCTGCTGCGATGGTGTCCGCCTTGATGTCCTCGAGTGGTATGGCGTGTGGCCATCTGGAGAACCTGTCTATCATGGTGAGACAGTATCTGTACCCATTTGACAGCGGCATTATGACCAAGTCCAGGTGCACGTGATTGAATCGTTGATCTGGAACTGCGATGTTCGTCGGTGAAATCCTTGCATGGCGATGGATTTTCGCACGTTGGCATGGAAGCCATTCCCGGGCCCATTTGAGGGCATCCCTCTTGATGCCGGGCCAGACGAACTTCTCTTTCAGTGAGCGGGAGGTTTCCCGACCGCTTGGATGAGCTGGAGCATGTACGACGTCGAAGGCTTTTTTCCTTAGCGACCGTGGTAGATATGGCCGTAAATGGCCGGTTGAAATGTCGCATAGAATTCGATGACCTTCAATGATGAGTGGTTGAAGTGGTAGCGAAGAGTTTAAAAGCTCGTGATCGTGCTCTATTTCTTCGTCTGATTGAGCTTGGTGAATGGTAGCTGGGTCGAGCGAAGTCGGCATGTCGATTGCTTCCACTCTAGAAAGCGCGTCCACTATGTGGTTTTCCTCACCAGCGATATGCTCCAAGGTCAGGCAGAATTGGCTGATGTAATCCAATTGGTTCAGCTGCCTGGGTGAGGCTTTCTCCGGCCGCTGTTGCAGAGCCTTGACCAAAGGCTTGTGGTCTGTCCTTACAGTAAATTCTCTGCCTTCCAGGAGATGCTCGAAGTGTTTTAATGAAGAGAAGACGGCCAAGAGTTCCCTGTCATAAGGGCTGTAGTTCCTCTCCGTTGGTGTGAGTTTTCTGGAAAAAAAACCTAATGGATACGAACAATTTTCCACTCTCTGGTCCAGGGCTGCTCCTAGGCTCGTGGAAGATGCGTCCGTCGTGAGCCTCAAAGGGGCTTCTGGTGAGAGAAAGGAGAGTTGCGCTATTGCGGCGATGCTTTCTTTACACTGGTTGAAATTCTCGATGAGTTCCGGCGACCAGGCGATGAGCTTCTTGTCCCTGTTCTTGGTTGAGCCCTTCAGCAGGTCGGTCAGAGGAGCTTGTAGCCGCGCCGCTTGCGGGATGAGCATTCTGTAATAATTTATTATACCGTTAAAGCGGCGTAGTTCTGCGATGTTGGCCGGTCTAGCGTAGTCTCTTATTGCAGAGATTCGATCAGCTGGAGGCCTGAATCCATTCGCCGAGATTTGGTAACCAAGGTAAGTTACTTCCTCTGCTGCAAAGCTGCACTTTGCTGGATTGATAGAGAGGTGAGCTGCGGCCAGCACCTCGAAAGTGGCTTGTAGATGTTGCAGATGTTCCTCGAGACTCTTGGAGGCGATGAGTACGTCGTCCAGGTAGGCTAGGACGAATGGAAGTTTTCTGAAGACGTTATCCATGTGTCGCTGGAACGTCTGGCTGACTTCCTCGCAAATTTCCGTGGTAGGAACGCGACTGTAGATCCAGAGTCCACCAGGAATTTTATTCCCGCTTCACGGTCGAAGACGTGTAGCCTAGCTTCTTGCAAGCATCTGGTGGGAAAGTTTGGGTTGCCGACTGCTGCCTGCTGCATGGGCGGCCCTAGGCGTTTCCCTGTCCTCCGGTGCTGTGGTAATTGCACGGCTGCAAACAGCGATGCGCTGCTGCGCCATGTACAGTATGATACCAGCACTTACCACCTTCTCCGTCGCGCCTTGGAGACTCTGAGCGCGTGCGAGAGCGATTCCGGCTGTACGACGAATTTCTATTGCGGCCACTGCGGCCAGTTGGCGTGACCTTTGCCAGGATGTCTCTTGACACTGCGATGAGCAGATTAAGCAGGAGTTTTATTTCATCGGAGTCCTTGTACCCACTCACTGCGTAGATTCCTGGCGATGGCCTGCGAGAAAGGTCGTCGCTGGCGTTGTTGATGGCGAACGAGGCTGGACCTATCGGCGTCTCCATGAGTTGGTCCACAGCAACAGTCAGTTCTTCCAGGGCATTGGAATTAAAGACCTTTAAGATATTCTGTACATGTGATGGCGACAGCGCGAGCCATTTGATGCGTAGGACGTCTTCTGTTGCCTTGTCGCCTGCGAGGGTCCTCATTTGCCTGAGGAGTTGCGAGGGCTTTTTGTCTCCTAGCTCCAATTCATTCAACATCTTCTGGAGTTGACGGTCCGCCGAATCCGTCAATCTCTCCAGGATGCGTGCTTTTAGCGTCGCGTATTTATTTTCCACCGGAGGATTCCGGAGCAGGTCGGAAATTTCCGCGAGAGTGTCCACGTCCAAGACACTGATTGCTAAATGGTACCGCGAATCATCCGACCGAATGCGATTTACTTGAAAAGCCGACTCAATTTGGTAAAACCACAATTGAGGTTGTGGCGGCCAAAATGGCGGCAATTTGCATGACGCTATCATTGCGGCGTTACCGGCCTCGTCCGCGACTTGCTCTTGTTACATATCTCGGCGCGCTCTAATATTTATGCCACTGAAACCTGGATTGTTTAAATCCTGCTGTCGGATTGCGAAACGGTTTTGTACGATTGCCTGCGCGTCACGAAAAGGACTGCCATCACCCGCGTGCGCGATTTCATACGGCTCTGTCGCAAGGCCTTCGCTCGAAACGCTGCGATCGCGAACTGTTTGATTAAATTCACTCACGAATGACAAGTTACTGTCCGTCAATGTTTCGTTTAACGAAATTTCGCGATTTTGAGTTGAAGCGCGCAGCGGTGTGGATGATGCCGGCGGATTATGTTGCGTGCTCATTACCGGTGAGCATGCGGCACATGGCGTCTACGCGGCGGCCATTTTGAATAAATTTTCCGCGGTAATTGTTTTTGTATGTTGCGCAATTTATCTGCCGAAGTTTTGGCTTGTGTGCTTCGCACAATTGTTTTTAATTTTTTTGTCACTCGCGCACTGAGTATTCACTTTTTATTTTTTTTTTGTGTACTCACTATTCAAAGTTCGGGGTCACCAATGTTCGGTCTCACGCCGCTTCCCGCTTCCAACTCGGACTGGGCCCCTTGATCTGTGAAAGGGATGAGGAACGCAGCGTGCCGAAACACAATAAATGAAGTGCACAGAAGTGACAGTAAACGTGTAAACTTTATTGTAAACTTGATGAGAGCTCTTTCAGGTAACAACTGCTTTTAGAAGGCTACGAGCCAGTGCTGTGGCGTCCGAGCAGCAATGGCGGCGTAGGTAGCGTGGCAGGTGTTCACGTCGCGGCAGTTGAGAGCGGAGAGCGAGAAGGCGGAAGACGCAGGCTCGCCAAGCTGGTTTCCGCTGCGCGAGACGGAGACGCCACAAGTTCAGAGATATTAAGAGAAGTGTTTGTTAGTATCGAATTCAACATTACATTGCTTTCATTCGTTTGAACTTGTTTTTGTGAAAGAGTCAGGGTGCTTGCAAAATTTCACTAAATGACTTTCTATACAAGCAAAACAAACTATTTTTTCGGCCGAAAGATAGATGTGATAATCGATATCATCAAAATTTATT
>UELU01138755.1:0-44369 GCA_900490025.1 Megastigmus dorsalis
GCGTATACAGAACGAGCACCTATGATACATGGGTTATGTACGCGAGCAGAAGGTCGATTTTTAAATGTCTTTATGGGACGTTTTTAAACGGATTAATTAACCCCAAATGGACACAATATAGCTTTAAATTATTATTTTTGTATTTTTCAATACAATATTTATTAATAAATATAGTAACCATTAATAAAATATATTTTTATATTATTTTAAGAAATAAGTAGAATCCACCCAGATTCTAATCTAAAACCGTTGTCAGGTCACGGGGATTCCATCCAGAAATACAGCCAGATCGTAAGCATATCATGCAAAACTAGCTTCAATCTGGCTGAAATATCGTTAAACTTTCTAGCAGGGTAGGTAGAACTCTATTCGAGCCTTCTTGGCTATATCTGTTTCTCACAATATGCACCTAGTGCAATTCGATGTAAAATCAGCATTTTTAAATGGCGATCTTAAAGAGACTGTATTCATGAAACAACCGGAAGGTTTCAATGATGGCTCAAAAACGGTTTGTTTACTAAAAAAGAGTCTATACGGTTTAAAACAATCAGCAAGGTGGGACCTTAAATTTGTTATTTGTCTAAAGAAATTTGATTTGTATCCAGTTAAAACAGATCCATGTGTTTTCACAAGTAAAAGTCCGGGAGAAAAATTAATGCTAATAATTTACGGAGATGACGGTGCTATTGCATGCAAAAATAAAAATAGAATATTTGCCTTACTAGAATACATTAATAAAAATTTTGAAATTACTACCAATGATATGAAAGTATACTTAGGTCTCGAAATTAATTATTTACCCGATCAATCTATGCTTATAAATCAAAAATCTTATGTTGAAAAAGTCATTGAAAAATTTAATTTACAAACTGCTAACTGCGTACACTCTAAACCCTATACTCTGGTATTACCAACACTGGACGGCATGTGCTCTCATAACACCAAATTTTTTTCCACGAGGGACCAAAAAAACATCCTCGATAACGTGCATTGTGTATACACACGTGCAGTAACTCGAATTCAAGAGATAAACATCGCGCCTCGTAAATTCGCCTATGCGCGATACTTTTATATCATAAAAAAAAGAAATGGGGGAGAAAACAAGCGTCGCGGCTACTTACAGCAAACGGCATCTCATCGTTGCGAATCGACCGACCACTGCAGTGGATTAGCGTAAGAGTCACCGCGGATATATAACCGAGTCTGCGCGTGCATTCCAGACCGCGAGAGAAAGAGAGAGAGAGAGAGAGAGAGAGAGAGAGAGACAAAGAGACAATCGGCGAGTGTTCACCACGAAGGAAAAAAAAAAGTACCGCATATCCGCACGTATATGCATAATGCACGTACAACGCGTACTATATATACCGACTGTGCTGTACCGTCCCACGCGGAGCGCATACATGTATGTTACACTGCTGCACGACCGCTCGTGCAAATGAAACGAACGGGCCAATTAGCGATGCCACTTAATTTTCAGTCACACTGCGCTTCTCTCTGTCTCTCTCGACACACAGACACTGACACACACTGACACACTATGTCCAGTAGCAGGAGCAGCGGCCCGTGGCAAAATGCGGTCAGTGAAACGACATGTCCACACACATATAGACGCGAGCAAAACACACGTGCATATATACGTGTATGTATATATATATGTGTGTGTGTGTGTGTGTGTGTGTGTGTACAATGCGGACATTTCGAGAACGTAAATTACGCTCATCGGCGCTCCTTACGCGCGGCTTATACAATGTGTGGCAGCTGCGCGTAGCAGCGGCGAGAAATAATGCCCATCAGCGGCACTCGCCGCTCGCGAGAGGCGAGTTATTTCAAACGCCGCGAAGGAGAGTCGATCCGCTCGGACTTTCCATCGCTACCGCGGCAAAGATACTTTTCGCCGCCGCCGCGCGAGATCGTCAGATGCTGCATCACATGTATGTGTACATATTACAAGGTTTCGCGGTCCAATGTGCATGTACAGTATAATCGATGGATGCCGCGAGGTCAAAGTTATGACGATCTCCGTGATGAAAGGATGTCCGATGCCAGCTGCAACTGCGGCTCTCGTGCTGCGGTCCTATTGCCAAGTGTATGGTGTACAGCGGCACGGGGGGACTTGTTACGCAATAGTTTCATCCTACAGATCGGATCGGAATGCCGAATTAATTTGCCAAGCGGTCGTACTCGTGACGATCGCTCGATCAATATATATATGTATATGTATGTCGAGTGCGTGAACGAGTATGCCGTTGCTTTGATAATTGTGGGAATGATCGCGGCTCGTTATACAACGATTAGCTGGCTGTACTATGATACAGCATCGCTATACCGCGGATGAGAAGGAGTGTCGGTTTTGAGTCATTTTTGCAGCGCGATATAGAATCGATGCAGCCTGACAATTTAGCGCTGGATTCAGCGTTTGTATTGCGTTCAACCGACGATTTTAATGTGATTAACTATTGATTCAGGACGCCGCTATTTATTATATATTTGCCGCGGGACAGAGTTTGCACAGGTAGCTTTGTACAGCCAAGCACACGTTGTAGAAAATTTGACCCAGTTTGCACTGTTAAATATTATCATGCAAAACCAGTTGCGAATTTCTGGTAATTTATTCAAATTTTACCGCCGACTTTTTCCAATGTTAAAGGGTAAGTGTACACTCGATAAACGATTAAAGTGAAATGTTTGGTTCTTGCAAATTTGGCAAATCAAAAATTGAAGGTATCCTGTTACGTGAATCGAAGTGGCTAGTCGGCGATAACCAAAATTACGGTATTTCAAAAAAAAAAGTTATTGGAATAGTAACCGGTTAAATTAGTACCTGTAACTATCGATATAATGACGAAGCGTGAATCTCTTGAACCAACATTGTTATACAGAGACAGTGATCACAGATCATCAATAGAAATGAATTGTGAGACTCCGCGAAAACAGGGATACGAAGCAATATAGTCGCACCGCGAAACTCCGTATTATCGTGAGCATTTCTAAAAATAGCATCGCACGGGGACAACAAAAGGGTACAACAACCTCTCTCTCTCTCTCTCTCTCTCTCGCGCGCGCGCGCGCGCTCGGCACAAATCCTCCATCCCCCAGCGGCGTCAGCTCAGCAACTTTTATCATACGCGAATACCCACAAAAGCCCATGCGTCATTCACGCAACATTATACAAATACACTCCATTTCCATTGACAGGATCTCATGCTATATATACACGCCTTGCACATATCCCAGGGAAAAGTATACCTAACATAATCCCAACAGGACTCGCGGTCGATTCCTCTCGTTTCTCCCGCGGCTCGTATACATACCTTAGCAAACAAAGATGCTATTTTTGCGCATCGCGGAACGTAACTTATATGTTGTATACGCACAAACCTATACATATAGCTTTCCGACAGAGAACACAATTCGGTGTATATACAGTATTATATTGTATATATAATATATTTCCGGTGAGGCGTGGTATATTCCGCGCGATGTATAATGGAAAATCTATCGGGAGGAAGGTAGGGAAAAAAAGATCGCATAAGGAAGGAAAAATCGCGAATTCTCTGTGCTGTTGCGGCGAGAGTTCATTGAAAAATGCACGAGAGGAAAGAAAAGAGCGAAGGAAGCGACGAGACTATGTCGGCCGTTCGCGCATCCGCGATCGAAAACTGTTATTCCATGAAAATGAAGGTGGATGTACGGAAAAATGGACTGGAAAGAGGGTAACGCGTTTTTAAGAGGGGCCGCCTCTGCGCGCGATATAGAAAAACGCACGATTTCTTGTTTAAAGGTTGAGCGAGATGTGTATATTAATGAACTCGTGATAAAGCGATAATAATGAGTAAAAATTAATAACTTTTGGAAAATTAATTTGACATGCTAGTTAACGAAAGCTAACAGTATATTATAATGTAATGAAAGGTTGAAATAGAATTTGAACCATATTATCAAAGATCATCACGGCCAAATTTCAAGTGAGCCATCAACACTTTATTAAATTGCGAAATGTTCAGTGCGGTATTCGTTAAATTTCATTTAATTGTACCATTCGAATCTTAATTGAAACTAATACAAATACAATTAAAAAAATAGCAATTTGATTTTCCAAATTGCCTCGCCGATAAAAAAAAGGAAAGAGAAGAGAACGCTCCGTGTGCAGCGGCTGCACAAATGGGAAAATTTACCCAACTCCATCAGCATCAGTCTACTGCTCCCGGTTTTAGTTCCCTCACGACCATCTCGACTCGTTCTGTCGCAGCAATAAAAAGGAAGAAACAGTGCCTGCACTGTCCCTTCGCGAAAAATAAAGTTGCACAAAATAAGGGATGAAGAAAAAAGGAATAAGACGAGTCTCGGGCCACAAACTCGCTGTACAGCGAACGAAACGGCCCTATCGCGTTGCCCAGGAGAGAAGACGAGCGGGGAACTGAATTAACGCCAACGGCACGCACACACACACACACACACACAATGGAGATAGAGGTGTGGCACGAAACATACAGGAGCGCTTTGCCCCATGGCCGACTGCGGAGAAGTTAAGAGGACGCGCTCCCGTGGATCCGTGATCTATTACGCGGCGACGGATAGCTTCGGCCCCTTCTTCTCGCGTCGAGGTTATATACCGCCTCTACGTTTCCTCTCGCTCTCTATTGCGTATACGTCTAATCTGGGTGTATGTGCGAGGAGCCGTGGCTTTAGAGGACGATTTCGTTTGATGGATTTTTCGTGGGTGCTCGTGCGAGGAGTTCGGTGGTCGATCGTTCGAAAAAAAAAATACTAGGCGAGAGTTGAGTGATTTCCTTTTTTTTCCCCGAGAGAAGCGGATTCCTTTTTTTTGGAGAAAGAATAATTGATTCTGGGGATGGTTTTTTTGCTCGCGAGTTTTCGGTTGTTTGGGATTTACGGTTGTTGTTGGGAACGAAAAAGATAGTGGAGTTGGACGCGTCGGTGTTCGTAGCTTTTGGAAAGTTATCGCTTTGGATACTTTTTGTTTTTTTGATCGATGACGATCGATGGTGGGATTTATTCGTTTGCTAAATAAACTTCGTCCAAGATTTTCCATCCCTGCACGTTTTTATATAAATTCGTCCTTTCGCTTCGATTCGTGAACTATGCACTTACTTTTACGACGTGCATTTGAAGAGGATTCTATCACGGTGTATCACCGCTCCCAGAATTGACGAATCGATTAAGCGCAATAACGAAAATTGGCCATCCCCTGCATCCTATCCGACGCTCTTTACAAGCCTAACCCGTACAAACTGTGAATTTCTCTGCAAAAGAGCCATAGTCCATAATGATTTTCCAGATTTACTTCCGGGCTCTCTCGTAATCTATATACACAAGCCGACAACACAGTGCGTGACCGCGTTTTTATCCTCCCCTGCGACAATGAATATCGAACCATCCTCTCCCGTTCTCTTTTTGCCCTGCAGTATACATAAGAACCGGTCGCACCCCCTCCCCTTTATATGTTTTCTTATTTTTCTTCCCGCTTCTTTATGGCTCGCGGTCCGTGATATATCCAACTAAATATATATATATATATGTCATCGATTTTCGCTTCTCGGCGGCATCAGCAGCAGTTCGCTATATAGCGCGATATTCCCTCTGTCATTTGGGAGCGCGTGGAGGTGGAAAGAAAAAAATAGCCTTCCTGCGTCTTCCGCGATTACTCTCGTTTTTTTCCGTCGTTACGTATACTCCAGAGAGATTATTGTCGCCTCGTGTATTTTTTTTTTTTTTCAACGGTTCGATATAAACTGTTTTCGATTTGTTGCGCAATCGTGAATTGCAGCGCTTTACATATATGCTGCATGCATTATTCGCATGGGATATTTAATGGCTCTTGTTGCGGGTTACACTTGAGATATTCCGAGTCCGCGACGCGCGAGCGCAACTCGTAATCAGATTAAGTACCATGCATTAACCGATAACTAACTGCCGCCGTATAACGTCCACGCATTTCGTGTGCGGTTTAGAAAACTTGATAATTCTATACATACTGTTATTATTCTCGGATCGTTTATTAACATTCCAAGCTGAATTCTTGTATATGAGCGATTGTTGAACCATGCAAGAGACAGTGTGGTTGCATACTTATATTATGTATATATTCGGAGAAATTGTGTTATAATGCGCTTGTACGAAGTATACGATGATTTTTGTATCCTGTATTACACAATTAAACTTACTCTTTCCACTCGATAAAGACTTTTAAACTGCCAACTAATCGTGGCACACGTTTAACTTCCCTATAATCGATACATTACACGTGTATAACACTAATTTTCGAAACGTCAAAGTGCTAAATTCAATCGCAAGCGCGACGCCAATCTTTGAAACAAGCTCAGCTCGGTAGAACTTTTATTTTCCGCGCACAACTGGCCAGAGACTCTCGTGTATATTTTCTTATGACACACAGGAGAGAGCAAGAGAGAGAGAGAGAGAGAGAAAGCAGGTCGGCCCAGTCAAAGTATAATTAAAGTTAGACATCCCCGCGCGCGCGAGCTTCATCTGAATGCAAATTAATTCGCTAGCGAGTCAGCACTCGCATAGCCGGTAATCGTCCGACGAATGAATCTCGTTTAATCTTGGAGCCTCTCTGCGTTACAAGCGCTACAGTGTCGCACAATCGTCTTACCCATAACCTCCATCCCCCGGAAGCTTTCAAGATTATATCCGCGACTCTCGATCTATAAACACAAGCGCGCCGAAATAATATATTTTAACTTTTCTCGCGGTACGCTATCTATACGAATTCGAGAGAATAAACAAAAGCATAGCGAGCTTTAATTAACGTTAACAGGCACCACGGGCTGGCTCCGTTTACGCAAACGCCGTCGCGAACTTATCGCACCAGCAACCCATTCGATTCTAGACCGACAAAGGTCGCCGCCGCCGTCGTTAGCGCGATTCGAGAATTTTCCGCGGCGCCGATTTTTATTTATATTTCAAAATATGCCGAGTGCGCCAGCGGCTGGAGAGCGCGAATTAATTGCTCCTGGCCTCGCGCCCGTTTGATCGTTTCTTCTCGCGACCTGGAGCCTCTCCCTCCCCTTCGTGTTTATACGAATACTGCACCTGTACCACCCTCGAAGTTCATTTTTTCTGTGGAAACGAAAGTTCGCGAGGTGGAAGGAAAAGAAGGTTGTCGTATAATATAATTCTCAGCATTTTTTTTGTTGTACATAATTAAGTTCTAGTTGGGGTATGAATGAAATCCGTTATGCGTTATGTGTCGCGTGTTTGTCGCTGCGAGGCTCAAAATACGGCGAATCAAAGTTGTTCAGGCTCGGTGTTTTGGTACAAAGCGTAAATATAATGGTATACCACGTGGCGTTGCATTGCACTCCAGGTTATACGATCCGCCCCGTAAAAGCCCCTGCACTTCTACTTTTATAATCCAAATTTCAATTTGACTTTAGAAATCTTGCGCAAAAATCCAGCCGCGGGAAAGAAATGTTTCATTGTATATAAATGTTTGAAGCAATTTGCGAGGGACTGCAGTCAAACTGGAAAAAGCAAACGGAGAGTGAACAAAAGGACACACGCAGCTTATGCGCACAAAGTACAAAAATACCCGCAGCCGCGTGTAAATTTAAATTAAGGACCCCCCAGATTAAAAGAGTTAATTAAAATCCTTTAATTGAAGCATGGCGTGCACGAAACGAGGAAAAATTGCTCCATTTAAGGGTCGCAGTGAGAAAAAAAAAGATATGCTTGTTAAAAAAAAAAACGAGCGAATCCCATTTGTGACGAATACAGTGTGTTACAATGTTTCGCGCGTCAAAGGATATAACGTATTAAGAGCGATCGTAAACAGCGGGCGACGAAGAAGAAGAAAAAAGGTTCAATTTCCCACACGAGGCACTTGAGCGTAACGGAAGCCGCCAGTTTCGAAAGACGAATATCTGCCAAAAAGGGAGTTCTTGTACACGTGTGTGTGTGTGTGCGTGGACGCACTTTCTCTCTCTCCCGAAGGCTTTTATCCGCCTGTAAGATCGCGTCCATGGTTGCGTAATATACGTCGCTGCTGCTGTTGCTTCGTGTGTTTCTTTTTTTCTCCTGCTTGGCCTCTCTGGCGCCTTTAGTTCTCGCATGGATAATTACGTACGCGCGATTTTAAGCCGTGATCGATGTTTATTTCCGGGCCCGCTATGTAATTGTTGTTATAGACGGTTAACGGATATCACTAGAGAACGGAAGCTGCCGGTAAGCTGTTAGACGGTAAAGTTGCGACAATACGAAGATTGAGTCATCAATTTTCTTTTGCGAAATGAAGAAAGTCAAACTCATTTTCTAGAATTTTCTAAATCTTTGAAGTTTATAAAGTTTTATGTATACGCGATATTGAAAATATTCTGCCTATAAGGTTACGACCCGAAGAATCATCTTCGAGTAATTCTTTCTTAGTAGTTTTGAAAAGTTCTATTTTAGTCTTTTTTTTCAAATTGCCACAATTTCAATGGCAATATGCAAAAGTTCTTTCATAATCCAATAACCCAAACGATTCAAGTTCCACGTTTATTTTTTATCCCCGTTCAATGTGCAAACGATCTTCAAACAGGTATACTTACGTAGAAAAATACAGGAATGCAACGAAAAACCGAAGAGAAACAAAAGATTACACCGCTTAAAAAAAAAAGGGTCGGCCCAACGACGACCCAAAGCAATTCCAGGATTGTCAGCAAACAAAAAAGCAAAAAAACAAAGCTGTTTCGTTCACGCATTCTCATCTCTGGGCAGGGTTGACCAGTAAGTATACACCACCAATCATCATCGACACATTTACGCCGGCAAAAACCTACAGCTATATAGGGGCACCCGCCTACGCGCGCACACGCAATCCCCACACCTTATACAGCCCTAGAGAGTCAATTTTCGTCCCTCATTTTCGCCGCCTCGCAAACAAAACAAAAAAAAAAAAAAAACTCGGACGCACGATTTTCCCTCTCAGGCCGTTTGTTTATTTTCGCCCCGTTTTTATTCTTGTCGCGCGCCTTCGTGTCGGAAACTCGACGTCGACAAGAGCCGCTGGTTCATTAGTGGTTTCGCTTTCTGAAAAGGCTTCGCGGCGTACGTTGCGCGTTGGGATTGCACTTGCGGTGGTGTATCGGCACGCACGCACCTCGACTACACAATACTCTCTTTCTATAACAAACTTCTCTCTCTCTCTCTCTCTCATTCTCGCGCTTCTTTTCTCGAATTGTATTAAATGCGTACTCGCGTTTTGCAGCTTTCTTTATTTCGAGGTGGTTCGGTCGAAGAGAGAGAAAGAGAGAGAGAGGAAGTGGTGGTGTGCGAGCTGCCTTTCTCGGTCTTTTCTTCCATTTCGATGAATGGGCTCGATTGTTGAATAATTTTTCGAGGTCGCGGTATAGGCGCGAGGAAGGGGTTTCTCGTGCGGCTGGACGCCAGCGATCCCAGTTGCGACGTCCATAGATCGTATTTTTCTTTTACGTCGATATTTTTCGTGACACGTACCACCGCGGTATCTCTAATTTAAACAAAAAAAAAACTGCGCATCGTGCATCCCCTGAATTGGAAAAAAGGCCACGGGCAACGAGCGATGCATTGTTTGACTTCGACTCCAAGGCTCCTCTATATCCATCCTCTCTCTCTCTCTCTCGAGACTCATATTTTTCGTTGACTGGCACATCAACGAAAAAAGAAAGGGGGGAAAAATCGCTCTCAGCCTCTCCCGCTATATAACTCGCTATTTGACAGAAATAGCCTTTCATTAGTACTCGTTCTTTCCATCTCTCTCTCTCTCTCTCTCTCTCTCTCTCGTTGCCACTTCTTCGTCGATCGATTCTCATCGGGGAAACTCGTTCGCCTACATAGGCACGCGACAACGACGTCGGCGCCCCGGCCTCTTCCAAAACCTATTACGATCACCTCTCGAATCAGCAACGACTCTCTCTCTCTCTCTCTCTCTCTCTCTTGCTCTCTCGCTCTTGAATGCAGGGCCGCGGCCCGTCATCGGAAAAGTCACGCGCGCGAGACTCACGTTAGCGCCCAGGCCCTTTTACTTTTCGCTCTCTGTCTCTCTCGTCTTTTTGCATGACGACGTGTACAAGGGATGCACACACGAGCCGCAAAAATTGGGTCGCGCGATGGCAAGAGAAGAGAGAAACAGAGAGAGAGAGAGAGAGAGAGAGAGAGAGCCTTTGCCCGCGGCGACTTTTGTTTTGGAAACTGCATGACGTGTCGAGGCCGCTGCTGCTGCCGCTGCGAAGCGTATTACACGTGCCGCACGCGGCGCAATTCCGAAATTGATTCCATTTTTATTTATAGGCGAGAGAGAGAGAGAGAGTGAGTGACTAAAAAGGTCATCGCGAGCGAATCCGCTGCAGTCAGCAGAGAGCCGGGGCGAGGCTTTTCCCGTCCATCAGTTCGAAACCCTGCTTTTGCTGCCGCTGCTGCTGCTCATCCGCAACAAAGATGTTTCGGTTTAAAATCCGATAATGAAAGTGCACGACAAGATAGTTGCGCCGTTTACGGGCTTGCTCGAGCTCCATCGCGTCGAGTCGATCAAAAACTTGGAATATCGCGGTCAACGATGGAGCCCGACTGTACATACCGCGCTAACTTTGGCCCAAGTTACTTTTATCGTCGCGATCAAGCGTTTACATTCATTACAACGCTTAGGTTGTACCAAGAGGTACAGGTAAAGGAAGGGGCTGAAGCTCCTCTCTCTCTCTCTCTCTTTCTCCTGCGCCTTATCGGCAAAAGAAAACTTTAGGAGATTTTAGGAAAACTTCAGGAGGACTAATTTATCCACTTAAAAATTTCATAGCACGTGAAATATAACTTTTCCCACAGCTGAGCATTTTGTTTCGACCGAAACTTCCGCGAGAACCCGGAGTGTATTTAATCCAGGAAATTAATTAAATCTACTAGTTTGTAAACAGCGGAGTGCAGTTTCCCCCCGCCCTTGCTCTTTTGACTGGAGCCCAAGTGTATCGCGAAATTTTTCACGCTGATTTTCTTATACTTCGAACTTTGTGATTCTTTTGAAAAATTCTTACGTGCCAAAACTACTGTGCGTAAGAAAGAATATCGGATGAAAATTATCTCAGAACGTGGTCAATGTTATAGATAATCAATGCGATACAGAGGCTTCTTTCCGCGTCAAAGGCCAAGCAAAACTATACATCTCTAACAAAACAAATCGATCCACGTCTAATTAAGAACGCTGTATATGATAAAATCACCATGGGAGAATGCAGAGCGACTTCCCAATCCATTCGTCCCAATTAACCTCGACGATAAAGCGCGCTTCGAAGAATCGCTCAAAATCCACAGTATAGATTCGAACACGCGCCACCAATGCAGAATCTGCAGCAGTGCAAACTTCCCGGTCGCTGCCAGCGATCCGTAATAACCCGAAAACTCAACAGATTCGCCCCCTCGCCAATCAATGCACGAGCGCAAACTTCCTTCCCGAGCGTCGCTATATAAATCGCTCTGCACTCTCTCTCTCTCTCTCTCTCTCTCTCTCTCTCTGCGTTACGGGCGCGCGCGGGAAACATTTAAAGTAGACCCCCTGGCATCGAATATATATACGTCTCTCATTTATCCCGATAAACTAATAAAACCAGGCCGCTATCCCGCGCGTTTGCCGCATTTGCATAATCCCGTT
This sequence comes from Megastigmus dorsalis, assembly GCA_900490025.1. Lineage (NCBI taxonomy): Eukaryota > Metazoa > Arthropoda > Insecta > Hymenoptera > Megastigmidae > Megastigmus > Megastigmus dorsalis. Next base: position 11,639 of record UELU01138755.1, read on the forward strand.
CGCGGTGCGTGTACAGCTGTCCGTATATGGACGTGGCGTTCCGCGATTATAAAGCTCGGGACCACAACCAGACTTCATCTCTTTATTTCTTCGGTGTAGTGTTGTTTGGTATTAGTGAAAATGAGACTTTGTAGGGGATTTGGGAGTTTAGATTTTAATGACGTACTGCGAACGCAGAAAATAAGCTTGTATGCTAATTGTGAGTCGATTTCAATCGTTTGTTATTTATCATCTTATTGCGGAAGATCTGAGTAAAAAAGAAAATATTTTTTTTTAATGAAACCCTCGAGTTACTATATAGTTTGACGATTTTTTTTTTCACTAAACGTACATCATCTCGTAATCTGATTTTATCTAGAAAAAGAATATTTCATAATGCGAGATCATTGAATGTTAGATTGCAATTATTTAAACACCAAAACCAAAAATGATTAACCTTTTGAAACCCTGTGAAGCCTATTTCCTAAAAGTTATGACCAGCTGATCAATCAATCACGAATTAGAACGACCTGTTTAAGTATAAATATAAGGATTTTAGCACTTATCAGTCTTTCAAAACTTTCAACAGTTTTAACTAGTAAAAATATTCGGTTTTTAAATCAAAATTCAGTAGTAACATTTCAAATTAACATTTATCGGACTTTCATAACTCATAAATTTAACTTTAGCTTTAAATTGTAAATCAAGTATTAAATTAGAAAAAATAAAAGAAAAAAAGTTCGCCAATTTACATAAAAATAGACCAAAGAGGTACTTCAAAATGAATTTCCCAACTTTTTTGATAATGATATCCCATATATTTCTAATTGCCACATTGTCAAGCTGAAAAAATAAGCTTCGAGCTTTCGCTCGAGATGAACACGAAAATTGATGTAAAATGGAGAAAAAAAAGGAATTACCTCTGAAGCCTGGCGAATTTCAATGCCTTTTCAATTTTACAAATTTTGCAATTAAACCCAGAATATTGCAATTAATCCCTGGCATATAAAGTCTTTAAAAGTACAAAATACAAAATTATCTGTAGCTCGCGTTCCCCTATTTCCTTTACACCGATATTTTTTAGCAATTAAAAGCAAACATTTCCAATTAAAATTTTTAATGAAGAGACTTTTATAAAATGACTGTGAATACATATTGTTTTCCTAACAAAGTAACGAAATAGAAATCAAGAGACACGTTCATTTCACAATTCTTAGAATCAATAAACATAGCCACAATTTGCATTTCCCCCTCTAACTCAAAAAGTAGACCTCCTGGATATCCCTCAAAATTCACTCCTCTGATTTTGAGCTCTCCGTCGATCGTATATACGCAAAGAGTCTCGGGCAGTTAATTATTCGCAGAGCCGAGACAAAGCCGGTAAATCTCCGGCGCGCGCCGTTGTCGGGTTGGCCGTGTGCAGCAACAGCGGCAGCAGCATCACGACCACCGCTCCGCGACCGGCGCGGATTCAATATTGCTGCGCACGCGCGCCGAGGCGATTTCCTCCAGAACTACATTTATATTCGCGCGTGTATGTATATATATGACACCGGCGGCGGAGGCGGCCGGCAACCGCTGGCCGATACGAGCGAGGAGCTGTAAAAGCCCGATGGCGGCTTTTCGAGGAGGGTATGAAGGAGAAAAATCGAGTAGACGATGCTTCTTCAATGGAGACACGAGAGACATGGATAAAAGCCTTTCGGGGATGTGCAGTCATTGTTTCGAGTGCGCAGCTCGGCCCCGGGCTTGGTGTTTTACGCTAATGGAAATGAAAAGCTGGACCAAGCTGTTGCTGCAGGATCATTGAGAGCGTTAAAGGAGGCTCTCCTAACCCTTTTGTCGGCGGCTCCCGCGGGAAATTTCGTGGAAAAAAGTCGAAAGCGATCTTTGCCCTACTCCGTTCTACTTAAATATCCTATGTACGCTAGAGACAGGAGATATATCACCTACACTTGACATTTCGTTAAATCGATAGTTGCAGCGTCTAAAAAAACTTGTATATATAGATAATTCGGAAACGTGCAAACAGTTGAATAATGTCGCACAAAATAATGATTTTTTTTTTCCTTTTGTAATATTTTATCATGTTGCATCGTTGTGTTCTAGTATACGCACTTCCCACTGAATGACAATATATCCCACTGTAAGTAGAGCAAAACGATAGTAATAAACGTCGCTGAGCGAGATTATCTCGATGTGAATATGGGCTATAGCTATACAATGTAGTCGCATCGTAGGCGTATATACAGCACGTATTTTATAAATTATCAATTATGTATATATGTGTATGTATATATCGAATGATTCATGTGACGATGGTTGCGCTACAAAAGAAGGCTGATTTATTGCCACATCGCGATAACCGATGCATGTAAGCGATTTAAAAAAGGAAAACTACCTTACGCATCGTTTTTATATCATTTTTCTTAGGGAACAAAGAAATACTAGTACGTACGATTGAGAAAGGTTATTAAGAAACAGAGCAATTAAGAAACGAGAGTAATTGAAGGAGAAAACCATCATCTTTTACGTTGTGGAAGTCTTTGAAATGAAATATCTAAAAACTCGACGCAGAGATGAAAGAAACGATTATCCCCCGCTGCTTCTGCTATACGCGCCCTTTTCACTCCAAACGTTACTTTTTATAATTCTCGATATGCCACAGTCTAAAGCTTTAATCTCGCTTGCTTCAACGTTCAAGCGCAAATAATTTAAAAAAAAAAAATGTATGTAAACAGACCCGCTATATAAACATTTCATCAACTATATTTATACGAGCTTTCGCAATTTCACATCTTGCTCAGCATGAAGAAACATCTATAGCTAACGCATCTACTTTGCCGGCACGTTTTAACCACATCGAAAGTCGATATAGCTGCACGGCCTTTGACTATTTCTCATGCGGCCGTCACTGACCGCAGCGGCAGGGCACAAAACCTCCGCGTCCGATAGCGTCTTTAATCCAAGAGGTGAGGTATAACGTTAACCCCCTCCCGGGTCTTAACGACCACCGCGGCAGCTTCTTCTTCTCCTCCATATATCCCTTTTCAGCTCTGCTCGCCTCTTTTCTTAAATTATGCCACGGAGAAATTCCCCCTTTTTTTTTGCCGTCGGACACGGCTAAATGCTTTCATTAATTCTCGTTTTTCCAGGGTGTAATCTTTAGCGTTTCGAAAGAGGGAGCTGGCGAGCGAGAGATTAATTCGCGAGACACGGAATATACCTTTTGAGTGAAATTATTTCCGAGCGATTAATTTCATGGTAAACGAGAGTTGATGCATCTGCCGCCAGGAGCTGTGGCAAAAAGTGGAGGTGTAACTTTTTACTCGAACTGTTCAAAGCATCTCTGGATCAGAAAGCGACTGATTGCGACATTTATATGTATATTACAGTTTATGAGTCGAACATTTGAGAATATATAATAATGCGCGGAGAAATATTCACCGTCATTACGAAAACCAAAGCCGTTGAATTTATCGCGGCAAAAGTTCGATTTTCCAGCTTGGCGCGCGAAGAGAGAGAGAGAGAGAGAGAGAGAGAAAGCCGTGGCGCGCGCGGCCCAGAAAACAAAAAGCGGGAGGTATATAGGAGAAAGAAGCGGAAGAAGAAAAATGCGCGGAAAAGCGGCTGCACCGTACCGCGCGATGCGTCGCCGACGTCTTCTTCGAGTGCTTTTTCTCTCTCTCTCTCTCTCTCTCTCTCTCTCGCCAAGCACTTTCGAGAACTTGACGAAGCTGTTTAGAAAATCACTGCGCCTCGCCTTCTAGTCCAAAGAGAGACGCGCGCCATTGCCATACATCTAAACAACGCGTGCATTGCACCTGCCTCGGCATGTATGCTCGAATTAGTTTTCGAGTGCACCGCAAAAAAACCTTTCGAAAGCGAATAGAATATTAAGGACTGCATTGCTATCGTTCGAAAGGTGTAGAAAGAAAAACGGTTAGGATAATGAGCATTCCGATTTATACCGAGCAAAACTGCAACTAGAGTTTTCAAGAGCAGATAATATATATATATACACGTGCTTTGGTTGTAAAAAAGAGAAGCTGTTGCTTTTCTTTAATTATACACAGGTTGTGTAGAGAGAGGCTAAATCTGAGAAAGTGCGAATAACAATTGGCCGTACAGCGCGGGCCTTTTTTTGCATGGCGCGCACCTCTACGGCAGTTAACACTTTCGCGATAAGCTACATAAAAGCCGCGGACTGCTTTAAATTGCGGGGCTATTTATATATCGTGTATTTGAAAACGAGAAACTATGTGAATGGGCTAATGAACTTTACAAAGGGAGTTCCAATTGTTATCTGTGTGGAACTTTTTGCCTGCAGATTTCTAAATAGATTCGCTTTTCTGTAATGCTAAGTTATTCATTTTACTAATACGGAACGTGTATACGTAATATGATAAGATTCTAGTTTTATTTTATGAATTTTGGATTGTGCGCATCTCGTAAATGTCGATTTCACAGCACAAAATGCACCTTTCATACTTATGCTATCTTAACTATACTCCAAACTAAAATCAAATTTGAATCAAACTGATTCTTTGCCTATACAAAAAAGAACAGCAAGTCAAAACGCTTAGAAGAACAATCGCGTGTACCCAACCGTTCCCATTCAGCCAATACATCCACCAATCGCAGCGATTCGCGCGTTCAAACACTCAAAAAAAACCAAAAAATCCCTCTAAATCCCTCAAACCCGCACGTCATTTCAGCAGGAAAAAAAAAGGGCAGCATCGTCGTATGACGCATCCGGACTGGATCTGGCGCAATTTCTCTCCCAAAGCATCGCTCATAAGGCCGGGGCTCAGCGACAGAAGGAAAGTGCAGCGCTCGGAGCAATGCTGCAGTGCTATACAAGAGAATCCGCTACTGCTGCTGGCACGCGCCTGCGCTCCAACGTGAAACTCTACGCTCACCTATATACATGTATACATACGCATCTCGCAAATGCACGTCCCTGGACGGACGTTGACTCTTTTTCCCCGTCAACGCATATACATATATACGCATAGCGCTTTTCTCCCTTTTTTTCCCTCCTCTTCTTCGCTCGTGTATATATAAAGGATATGTACACGCGTACATTTGTACGGTTTAACGATCGGGCGAAGGGGAAATTTTTTCTTTTTTTTTTTTTTTTTTTTTCGATCATTAGAGCTGCTCTGCTGTATAGCTCGATTCGTCGAAAAGGCAATTTTCTCCGTGATTTGGTTCTCCAGCACCGGCAGCCCCCCCCCCGATATAGTTCTTTGCGACCAGAGGTTTGGAAACTTCGGCCTGGCAGACTAATTTTACGACTCGTTAACGAGATGCACGCCGTGCGCGCGAGCTGTTTTCCTTTTTTGTTGTTGTTCTTTTGCGAGTTGTGTATATTGTTGTGGGTCAGTGTTGCGCGTGCTTTCACTTTTCGACCATCGCGGCATGCGCAAGTGTTTGCATCGATTATGCAAGAAACGATATTTTTTGACTTTATCTTTCGAGAGTTGAGTGCGTGTGTGCGCGCGCGCGTTGTTGCTGTTGCTCGTGTATGTATTCGAAGATTTTTTTTTTTTTTTTTGGTTCAAGGACTTGCGTAAATCGGCTTTTTTTTGCAGTTTAAATCATAACTGCCGCAGAGGTTTCGTTATTGGCTTGTGTTGCGATGTGTATATGACTTTAATACAGGGAATGCTGAGCGTTATTGTGAAAATGAAATATTGAGTAACGCGAATTTTAAGAATCGCCGATGAACGAGACAATCATTGAAAAATTGTTTTAAACGCAAATGATGAAATTTAACGAGTGCGATTCTTTTTAATTCGTTCCATACAAAAAAAGAAATCTATTCTTATATGAATGATGAATAAGAAAAATAATTCATCATATACAGTTATTGAAATAAAAATCAAAGGTATCTTTAATCGTTAATAACGAAAGGATAATGAGAGGAGAAGAGAAGAATCAATTGTTCTTTAAGTCTTTAAAATTGTATCTAAATACAACTGTTCGGTATATTCTAGATTTACAAATTGCTTTTATACTCAATAAGTAAATTCCAGTGACTCGTTACTTTATATCTCAACAATAATCCTAATACACTAAAGTCCGCATTAAAATGTACGATGCGCTTTAATCTAGATTCGCCGGGCAGATATGCAGTATAGCAAAAAAACCCTATGATTAAACAATATGCATTATATCATAGAGAGAGAGAGAGAGAGAGTGAGAGAGAGCCCTGCAGAATCCACTGCGCCCAATCGTACTTTATGCGAACGAGGAAAGAAAAGCGAGAGAAGAGAAGAGAAAAGAAATGGGAAAGAGAGAAAAAAGAATGCCAGCAGCGAAATAGCCACAATAGGCGCTTTATATACACACCACTCGTATAAAAAATATATACAGAGCCAAGTCCCCCCGAAGCTCTCCTTCGATCTAAATCTCGTCCCAGTTTATAAGTGCGCAGCGCGAGAAAGAGAACGAAAGAGAGATAGACAAATAAACCAGAGAGAGAGAGAGAGAGAGAGAGAGTGGCAGTAAAACACGGTAGGCAAGCTGCAGCAGCGACGGCGCGACTTGGAAAATAAGTTGGTAATAAGGTATATGGCGGCCCGGTTCAGCCGAGGCATATCCGCGCCACCTGTTTCCATCGCGCCGTCGCCGCTACAAATGAACCGAGGTGAAACCTATATATGTGTATATATGCGCTCAATATCGATACATGTATATACAGGCGGCCTTCCACAAACGGAGAGAAAGTCACAGTCAGCGGCGCCGCTCTCGCCAGAGAGCCTCGGAGCTGCCTCGGAAAAACGCCTACGGAGATCTCGAGAGAGAGAGAGAGATGGAGGGGTGGGGGGGGGGGAAGAAAGGACAACCGAAGAAAAACAAGCGGTGCAGCGCTGTGGGCTTTTGCTTGCTGCACACGTGGGGCCCGATGTCCCAATTATGCCGTTGGATTTCTTTGGAGCGCCGCTGCAGCGGATATATATGCGCGCGAGAAAAGTCCCGCCAGATTGGAATTTGCTCTACGTTAGAGGGTCGATGTACGAATGGTACAGCGAACGATTTACGATGATTTGTATACGTATTTGTTTTGAATTTCGCGGAAATTTGTTTCGATTGCACGTGCAGGTTTTGCCGTGGAGGGCGTGAAAGTTGGGCTGTTTATTGCCATTTTGCTAATCCTAATAATTGATTGTAATTGAAGACTTTCTAGCGAAAGGTATAACGTTAATAAGTACAGAATTTTAGTGTCGAAGGAAGAACCATATAGAGCTAAACACTCGAACTCGAAACAAATTTTCGAAAGGAAATAAACAATGAGCCTAGTTTCCTATATAGCTACAGATCGATCGTCCAAGCTTTCCCTTATAATCAGCTGCTTACAATTATTTGTTACGACCGCGATAAAACGCGGCTACGCGTTAAAAGCGTACAGCCGTTTAATCGTGTGGCCCTTCGATACATAAAATCATTTCTCTCCCGCGTTTTGCCCAGATGTGAATTCGCAATTAGGACAAGTCAGCGAGTACCGAGCGTGAAAATTGACCCGTGCAGTTTCACAGTTCGTCGTACCGCTGATCGAATGAAAAATAATACAAAACAATATGCAAACATACGCCGAAAATTGTCATTATTTAGCGTTCAAGCGCGGCGCGACGAATTTACATCGCGTGGGGTATATTTATTATTTACCTCGCCGAGCCAATTCGTGTGAATCGCAATCCTCGAGAATATTAAATCTTTCGTTAAATACGAGTGCGAGTGGAAATAAAGATTGCGAAATATCGTCGTTAAATGGCGTTATGAAAAAACTGGTTTTTATTGCGGAATATTGTTTGCTTAAAAGTTGACGTAAACAAAGTTTTATTGCGGATAATTAATTGTTTGCTGTGCTGCGGGCGAAAAAAAACACTTGTAAAAAATTTATTTAGATTTGAACAATCTGTAAAAACTGGAGACATTCACTGTGTAAATTTAATTTCCTATTGTATATATATAAGCAAAGATGATTCTTATCTCCCTTTCGTATAATGTTATCGTTCGTTAAATGAAATAATCAGCTACTTGAAATTGTGCAAAACACGTGAATACACAAAGCAGTTCTAAACAGCCTTAATCTTAATGATTACATTATACATATAGAAAAATCGCATCAATGCCATCCAAATTAATCCGGCATATTTATACAAACAAGCTTTAATATTGACATTAATTAATACATTTCTCAACAGCTCTTGATTATTCATATTCAAATCAATATCATTATTCAGGTCAGTCGTCCGTTAATTACAAAAAAATTAATACGATATTCAAACTTACAATTTTACAATACGTAATGCGCTTTGGTTGGACATGAATCTCCTGTTGAAAGAATCAGCGTCGTTAATGTGATTGTACGCGAAAATTGAAACAAATCCAATTTTAATGTCGATTTAATCAATGAAAACACACGTTACGTACTGTTTCCGACAACAGGCGCAATTGCTAAATCTTCTTTAGCGCTGACTCGTACTACTTTTGATTGTCGTGCGTAACGATTGATTTTGTAACAATTTGATTACATTTTACAAAAGGGCATTATCTCGAGATATTACATAAATTGCACGTTTCTTGATTAGCGAAACGTCAGTCCACCTCTCGCTTATTACAGCATACAACATAGTTTTAATAATCTAAAATTCAATCATCATTTATAATATTCTGAGTAGATCGTAATAACAATAACGCATCGTACGTCCTTACCCAATTACATTTACTTTCTACACGCCAATGAAACTCAAAGATCGTCTAATCGCCGCAGCATCCATATAATTGGGTCCGTTCAGCCTCGCTTTATTACGCTCTCCAAGTCCGCAAGATACGCATCACCGAGCGCGCCTATCTGTCCCTCTCATACTCCAGCCGCATTAATATTGTTTCTCCTACTTATTGACTCTCGATAAGCCGAGAAAATTGGCCAGAGAGCTAAACTCAACGGCTATAAGACTGATTTTATTCGAACTAGCGTAAGAAAATGAGCGCTGTTCCACTTCGAGCGTCGGCACAGCGAAGGCGCGATATCGAGGACGTGTGCGGCTGCCGAGTTTCTTTCGATTAGCCTTTTCTCCTAAGCGTCCAAAGCATATAGCAGGCGAGATGTCGAGTCGCGAGGAAGAAGGAGGAGCTGCACCGACGCCGCGGTGAAAAGATTATCGATATCATTATATCTGCACTTTGCAGATTCCGGGCCGCGAAAATTGCCGGCTTCCTTCGACGTCTTTTTTTTTTACTATGCTTTCGCCGTCTCGCCTATATCGCGGCTACTGATAGGCGTCTCTCTCTCTCACTCTCTAACTCGAACGGCTTGGCTTAAAAGGGGTTCGATCTTGTTTCTGGCTGAACGAGCCCGCTGCTGCTGCTGCTGCTGCTGCTGCTGCTGCTGAGACTTTTATATATATATATATATATGTATCGGCTAGTCGTTTACGAGCGCGTTTAGCTGGAAATCTGGTAGTACTCGAGATTTGGCGAGCGCGCGCTTGAAATCTTTATGCCGTTAAATCGTTGCGACGAAACGTGATTTATAATATTTAGCGAAACGTTTCTTATATATATATATATATACGACGGCTATAAAAGTACTTTTACTTTGCGCGCGCGAGCGCAGCGCTTCGATTCCACACTTTTGTATTGTGACTTAAGCGTCTGGAGTTTCGCACGTTTCATTTTTATCGCTCTCTTACATCAAAGGCCTTCGTTCTCACTAAGAACTTATGACAAAGCTATACCGCCTATATATATATATATATAGATATATGTACGCGAATATATACTCTCGAGTGTGCGTTAATGAAGACTTTTACAATGTAAAATGACGCATTGTAATCGTACAGCCGACAGTTTATTCTTCTGCTCTGAATTGTTTCCGCGTGTATTTTTATGCAAAGATTATAAATATATTATTTATACACGGAAGCGCAACTTTTTAGATTATTAGAAAGAAAAATATATTTTACGTGGAATGCGGATTAAATGATTTCATCCCGGTGCGAAAAATAAACATCAATCGGAGTAACAAATGGAAATCGTTTCTATCAAAATAAATTCGTCACCACGTCATGCTAAAATTACCAACCTATTTTTTTGGTTTTGTGTACAAAACAATGTATATGCAGCGATTCATTCAATTTAAATATTGAAAATAATACATTGTTTTGTTAAAAACATTATAGGAAAAAAAAGGAAAACTGCGCAAATAAAAGGAAATTCGTTTACTCGCGACAGCTTTGCGACTGACGATATACATTTTAGAACTGGTGTATATAAGTATATAAAAAAGAGCGAGTTTTCGTTCAGAAGCAATCTACGTGAATGCATTTTAACGACGTGATTAAAGTGTTTTATTGCACGCGGAGGCTTGCGCTTAAGTCCCAAGATTTAGGTGAATTCCCGTAATAAAATTGTGACAACCTTAAGTTTAGAGCCAAAAACTTTACATGAAACTTCATATACGAGACATCGCGCAATACTACGTATACATACATACTTTAAAGTAGTGGCATTAAAAATTTCTACGATGTTATTTACCAGCTGCTGTACTTCGATTAAGCTAGAGATTTAAAGCCTGTTGTCGTCAATATTACAGTAAGGATTTTTTTTTAATCACTTGATTCTACTGGAATTTACAAATTTAAGGCCGGAATATTAGTATAACGTTCCTAATACACGCGGGATGATTGGAACTGTTAATCTCGCGCGTACATATCAATTCAAAGCCCGCATTTATTATAATTATAAATAGCTTACGTTTTCAGCGAGATTTCACTTTGATCATGCATCTGGCAGGATATAATATATGCATCGCGTCCGATCGCGTGTAATTATTTGAAAATCCCAGCCATTTTATCCAAATATCTGCTAATTTCCTAAAATCGTTAATATAGCTCAGTGCATGTATTTAGTAAAGCTACAACAGTTCCTGTGGACTGTGTGTGGGAGGGGAAAAATTTGAAATATTCGATAAATTGATATTACTCAACAACGAGAGCATTTTATATTGTGTTTTTATTTACGTTGCCGTTAAAACAATTCTGCCGGAAGCCGCGAGATGCAGTAAATCATGTACACGAGCTTCAATTACTAAAAGGCTCGAGCCCTTGTTGCATCTAGTCATTCATGCATATTTCACAAGCTAAATGGATCGAATTTGCTTTTTATATTTGAATTCTTCCGTGTCTTCGTATATCGCACGCAATATGCACGATGCAAAAGACATTTTCTTTCGCCGACTGCTTTATACGGCCAATATATGTTTCGTCAAATTATTCATTGTATTTATTTACCGTCCGGAGAATTCTTATTTGTGAAATAGATTTATTTGCATTCCATTTAGTTCATCGGACTATTTTCATTTTGTAAAAGCCAAGTTTAAATAAAAAAAAAGTATTTATTATCAATGGGTTTATTAATAAATTGTCGATACGATCAATCACCAAGATTAAACAAGAATAATAAACAAATAGCGAGTATATAAAACATTTCAAAATTTCAAATTGATATAACCATAACCAATTCCAATTCCGCGCAATCAACAAACAACTCGACAAACTCAATACAAGTTTAAAAAACCCGATAGTCGACACTAAACCAGTCCATTCTACAAAGTGCACGTCTCATAACCTCGGTAAGCATCTCTAGCAGGGAAAAATCGTGTCTCAACATCTCGAGCCTAGGCTCTGCCGCACACTGCAGTTGATCAGAATTTAGTTCACGAACGTTGCCTATACATATCCTCGGGGCCATAATCCCCGCGCCACGAGCTTACACACACCTTATACATACACAGCTGATATATAGCAGGCGCTGCGGATCCGCATCACGGAGCCAGCCGCACGCATCGGGCACAGGGTAAATCGGGAGCGATCGCTGCATCCAGCAGCGCGGCAGAGAGAGGCTCGATCTCTTGCTCCCCGGTATGTGTGCCTCGCCTCGCGTTTAATCTCCCAGCCGCATCCTCGGCCTTATACATACGCGTCCAGGCGCTCCCGTCTAATCAGCACCCACGGGAAAATCGTGCAATATCATCTACCGCGTATACACACACACACACAGAGTACGAGATGAGTGAAAGAGATCCTTCCAAGAGGCTCTACACACACACACACACACCTATACAAGTAGAGAACGGTGCAGCACCGGCTACGAGTAAATCGTCTCAGCCTTAGTCGCTCACTTCTCTCTTCCGCCTCGGAGCTAATTGGATTAGCTACTGTAGCTGGTGTGTGCTGCACAGCCTTCCACCTTCCCTCTCACTCACGCGACTACGTGCTTATTGGATCCCAAGGTCACCTCTCTCTCTCCCTCTCTCTCCCTCTCTTGTAGAATACATATACATGTGTGTGTCTGTGTGTGTGTGTGGGTATAACGTGTCACCTGGGTGGTGTGAGGTAAGTACTGGGCTGTTCGCGCAGTGCAAGAAACGCGGAAACTGTTTCAATCGGTTTAAAAAAAGAGACGGCGGCGGCGGCGGCGGCGGCGGCATGTGCGTGATGCAGAGCCGGATCGTTAAGTATGTGGCGAGAGAAGCCGGAGAACAGTTGCGGAAACTAATAAGGGCTGCGGTCTTTTCAGGAAGCTACAGTCGTCTATCTTTCGTTTTCCATACCGGAGTGTGTCTTCTCTGTGTTTCGCGAATTGTGGAATGCGTGCAAATATGACAAGGTTGCAGCGTAAGGATTTCTTCGTGAATATGTTGGTTTTATCACGGTGCGCCAATTTCCGGAGCGTAGAAATTTTCGTTTCACCAATATACTTATATATATGTTGCTGGGAGCTCGTCGCTTTGCCCGATATAAAATGCTTTTTTACAACGTCATCGCGCAGCGTTATAAGAGTGGAATTCCCCACTTACAGGGAATGCGCGATACTTATCGGAAATCTATTTCATCGATCCCTATATATATATACACACCCCCATAGCTCTTCATCCTACTAAACATTTTTTTGTGTAGTGCAATTTCCAATAACTTTTAGTCCCCCTAGGTACTTGTAAGCGAGAGAGAGAGAGAGAGCTTTTTGTATTATCGCGCGAAAATACTGATCAACGAAACTTGAGATCGGACTCGAAACAATGACGATTAAGTGAACAAATTGATAATGGAACGAACTTTTCATTAAATTTCCTCGTCGTGTATGACCCCCCATTTTCAAAATTAATTTCGTTCGCGAGTCTTTCGGAATTCCATTTCTTCGACTTCTTGGGTTTTTTTATTTGGGATATATAACATTTTTCCGATATTTTCAGAAATTACTTCATCCGCGCACCGGTTCTATATATCGTTTCCATGGAGAAGGAATAGAGCACAAACTTCTTCTATATACTCCGGGTGAAGTCTTACTCTCTTAGTTACCGCACCGGTCTTCTATTCTCTATATGCCGTACACAGCCGCACTCCGACCCTCCCAACGGTGCCAATGAGTTCGTGTTTTTGTTGATGTTTTTATTAGCTGGGTTCGTAAACAACTCGGCTAAAGTGTCGGGAAAGTTTCGCGGCATTTTCCTAGGATGCCACGTTCCTTTGTTTTCCAAGTTAATCTCATTGTTCTGGCCTAATGGAAAAACTGGCTGCAGTTTAAAATTTTTTACTTAAGTTAATACAATTCGGCATTGGGCATATGCTTTTTGCACTTTCATCATTTATTTGTAAAATTAAATTGCATCAAAGATAATGAATGTTTAGGAGGAATCATTTCGATAGTGTATATTGTTCAAAATATACCCAACGTTACAGATATTTGATATATATTACTCGCCCATTATTTTGCATGACAGCATCTACTCAAACGTTACATAACCAACGTAACAATTACCTGATATGCTACATTATTTATTTTTAATTTTCATATGAACAATAGGTACATACCACAAGTATTACGTAGCATCTATCGTATATAAATTACCATTTTGGTAAGATGATTCTGACACAATTTTAACGCCGCGAAAATAAAATTGAACGAGGAGCTCGCTTTTCACATTTCAGCCGGAGAGAAAAACAGACTTTCTGACACACTTATTTTTACTAACATCCTCATTAAAACCACAAAAAACTACGTTCCATATTTTTTTCTTTTTTCTTTTAGACGCGTCACAAAATCCACGCTCGCAAACCTAATGCCAGTCCAGCACAATGACAGTCGAGCCAAAAATTAGAAGAAAAATAAATTCTAGAGGAAAAAAATACAGGAGCGAGTACAGGATATGTGTGCGTGGGTGTGTTTGTCTGTGTGAGTGTGTGTGTGTGTGTGACCCTTGAATCTTGGAGCTCCTTAATGCCCAGTTAGCGCACTCAAGCTTGTCGCATTGTTTCTTTTTGTTTGCCAACTGCGTTGCCGGCCTATAACTTCTATAGATATACGTAGGCTTCGTTACGAGAGAAAATCGACATTAACGGGATTGTATTTTGTCGCAGACGACCGCTTTCTTATACCGCGCTTTTTTCGACCGTTTATATTATTGCGTCTGTGTGTGTGTGTGTGTGTGTGTGTGTGTGTGAGCAACTCGACGCATTATTGCAAAGGCTTTTTATGCATAAAGCACTGATTGAATTACGTGTAGTATTTCATTCGCATGTATACTGGCTTTAAATAGAAGGTGCGCGCGTATAGTTGACGCAAAAATAGCGCGCGCGGCTCAATTGAATGTTAAGCTTGTGCTGCTGTTTACACTGCATTTATTGATCAGCTGTATTATCGAGCGGCCAAGTGGCATTTAATCTTTTAACGCTGACAAGTATATAATAGGAGATATCCCTTTTTTCTTATTAATCATTTATTATATGCATTTCATTGTTTCCTAAATTAGTTTATCGGCATTTTCATGATGTGTGAATAAATAAAAGTAAATATATTGATTGTTGTGATTATGATTTATTTACTAATTGTGAAATTACTTTATCTAGCTCTAATGAAAGAAATACTAATATTATCACACCGAAATGGTATTCGAATGGTATTCAAACTACACCTTTACTGTAGCATTTTCGCGTGGATGTAGTATTGTTCTCTTAAGAGATGTCTTCATTATTATTTAATTTTATATTTCTTTTATTATTTAACAATTTAATTTAAAAAAAAGCCGACGATTTAACAACTCCTTCTTCTACTCGGACTATTTGCACAACAAACAGAGGGGAAAAAAAAAGGCCGAGCAATTAGTAAATTAAATCGTTTCGCAAAAGCCAAAAGAGAGATAGAGATAGAGGTCGAAGCTTAAGCCAGACCCAATCGAACATCCGCCCCTCAGAGAAAACCTGCCTCTCTATCCAGGGCTTCCGTTCGGCGCCGCGCGAGTGCAAAAAAAAACACACACACACGTATACCGCACGTTTCCTCCCCCGAAGCGAGCCCGAGCCTATTCATACAACTCCTTTTAGCTTTTAACTCTATATACGTATATATAAGCGCAGACCCCAAAGGTTTGCTTTGAAGACCGAAGGGCGAGAAGGAAAAGAGAGGCGAGCAGCGCGCGCGCGAAAGCGAATCCTCGAAACCGCATGCATGTACGTCCGAGACCACTTCCGCGCCAAAGAATCTTCGTCTTCTTCTTCTTCTTCTTCGTCTTCTTCTCTTTCCTCGGATATGAAAAAAAAAAAAAAAGGGAGAAAAGGGAGTGAGGGAGAAAGGCATGGGATGCATGTGTGGACGAGAGAGTCTGCCTTGGACGGGCTCTTGCATGCGAAGCGTGGCGAAACATGTCTGGCGCGTTATCGTATCTGCCCTGTGCAGACATTTCTTTTTTAAATACGCTTTTTAAGACTTTGTCCGTTAGGCTGGACGGGTTTTCTAAACTTTTTTTCAGGGTTTTAGTCAAGGTACGTTCAACGTACCGACGCTGCGGTAGCGAAATTAAATGCCATAATTAAATTAATATTTTATCCGGATTTTTACTTAGCTAACTATGACGGTTTTAGTATACTTAAAACAACTTCACGTGGATTATTAATTTAATTAATAACTAGAATGGAATATAAATATCTTTTGTTAATTTTACGGAGATATTTACGGAATTCGCCATGTAATTAATGGGCAAAGTTTCGATTTGCTGTACTCTTGTGTTCACAGTGGCCATACTCTGTTATCTATTATAATATCAAATAGCCATCGATTTAATCAGAATTCAGGATAATAATTAAATTAATTCACTAATCAAAAGTAGATTGCAGTTCAATATAAAGTATTCTCATTGAAAATCCTCTCGAATCGCCAGAATAGATTCATATATATTAACTTTAACTATACAGAGCACATTCCGAGTTTAAATGAGAACCGCGGTATGTTCAACGTTCTTTATTTTAAAAGAAAATATAGATATTATTGACGTTTTTTAAGAATCTATATCCTTTTTTTGTCAATATTCTTTTAGAGTGTAGCACTGCTTGTATATCTGTAATATTTACATAATTTATTCGTACTGGAAATTTTAAGTAAAGCTGAATGCTTGAACATGCCAGAGCAAAGCTTATTATATAAATCACACTTTTATTAAAATGACTGTATAAATATTAAATTATGTGAGTTTTCCTCTATTAGAAAATAAAAAAAGTGAACTTTATTAAACAAGAGATAACGAAAACAATATCGATCTTGTATTCATGCATAAATCAAGCACACTTACAATATTGTCTGTGAAACTTTATGAAAGAATCCCCGTGTCTCTATCATTTTTCACTACTTTTAATAAATACTCAATCAGATGGTGACGCTCATAAATAAAAATAGAATAATTACGTCAAAGTAACTATAAGAAATAAGCAAGAGTTATTTAATGTTGTATCGTAAGTGCACCTCACTAATTAATCAAAGAGATGTTATGTAATTATAAACGATATTTATAAAATAATAATTTTTCACTTTCTGCGAAGCATGAATTGTCTATTGTTAATCTTGATCAACAATTGACGCGTGTAAAAAGCTGTAACACAATTTTAGGTAATACAATTTCAAAAAGTATTACACTATAAATTTAACCTTTGAGTTCAGCCATTTACAGCCCTTTTGGCTCGCCTTTTGACGTTCTGAAACTATTCTTGGAATAGCGTTTAAATCGATAACCATTTAACATATATGTAATAGCTTCCAAAATTATTCAAACGATAACTGTGTAAAACTATTTTTTTATAACCTTATTGAAATTCTTGAACACGTTTTTCAAAAAAGTTAACCGCAGAAATAGAACTACATTTCAAGAAAAACATCTGCCAACGTGAAATCTTTCGTCATAAAATTATGAAACATTTTTAATTAAGAGCTTCCATGTCTTCAGATGACATTGCTTGTTTTATAATTTTCATGAAAATGAATAATTAAAGAATACCTATTGAACCCAAATGACACTAGAAGCATAAAAATAAAAATTCATCAACGCATTAACTGTATATTTATCCTTCAAAAACGATGCATAAGATTAAATTTACATTAAATTTTGCCCTTTTGTAGACACTTTTAATTAAATACATTTTTTTAATTACATTCAATTAAAAAGATAAGGAAGCATCATGAAACAAAATTAGATAGAATCATCTAAAACGTTCTAGTGGTGTAAATCAAAATCTTTTGCGCAAGCAAGAAATCTGAATTAGTAAAGCATTGCGAAAAGTTTATTCACAAAGTAATTTTTTAAATTGTAAATTATTCCGCTACTTGAAGATAATTATTAATGCATTAACACGCTTTAGAAACTTACATAGAAGCTAAATTGAATAATTTTCATTCAAAAGTAGTACACATTAATTATGAAGTCTCGTGTACCGATACAGTGTCAGGTTATAAATACGATTAAAGAACATATAACTACTGCATGTACTAAACAACTATATATACATACATTTGTCCTATCTCAACTTTCTACAAAGTATAAATTGTTCTCAGCTTTCTTTGACATTGATTTAAAAACGAACGAAAAAATATAACCAACCATTAAATTCCATCCGCTTCTCGTATTCCTTGACGTCGTTAATACTTGTTCATTATGCAGCGTCGAATAAACAACTTTCTTGAAAAAGTAGTGTTTTTTCTCAATAAAGCTACACCTCTATAATTAAATCAGATCCTTTAGCATGCATACTATGAGGAAATCGAAAATCACATTTAGAAATAATTTCAAATTGTTTATTTAGAAATTGAATCGGTAATATTATATTACCGTCATTTGTAATCTTTGGAAATCAAAATTAAGCGTACCAAAAGGAAATATCTTTATGTTTTCAAATTACAGATTTTCAGAATGAAAACGACACAAAATTAGAAAAAGACAAAGATAGGAAAAACAGGAAAAAGTGTGAAACCAGCACTTCATTAGAAGTTACAGCTTTAACCTCATTTCTAACTGTTCATATCTACTTTTACGTCATATACATTTGCTCTCGTGCACTTTGTAACGCCAGAACACACTCTGAATTCATTATCAAATATTAAATTAAAAATTTTACAATCACAAAAAGTAAACTACATTGTTTGCCACGGGGTATGTGTGAACAATGCACAGCTTTTCACTCTTTGCCATGGCCAACTATAGAACAAAACAAAAGACAATCTGTAAATTAACATTCGTTTAAGGGTCTATGAGCTTCCCACGTTCAAAGCGTGCGTACAGTGTTCAGAAATTGCTGTAATAATCAACTTGTTCCTCCAACAAAAGTTATTAGCCGACCTGTAATCGGATCATTCAAAACGATAGCTCGAATCCATACTTGTACCATAAACCGTGCAGGGCAATCAACAAACACATTCTCAACCCGAATTATCGGAACTGCCTCACCCCGGCGGCAATTAAAAAAAAATTTCACGCTTACCGCCCAGGGTCTCAAATTCAAATTACCTATACCATCTGAAATTTCCATCCCTGCACCCACAAAGACCTGCCGTGACAAAACGAAAACTGGGGGTCGTCGTCGTTGTCGAGGACGAAAAACAAAGGTTCGTTCAACCAAGCGTACGATGCGTGTGTACACTTTGGCTCTCGATCCACGAAACCTGTCTGCCACTTCCGCGGAAGAGGCAAGGAGTGCACTGCACACAGTGAGCCGGCATCCTCCTCAAAGAAGCCCGCACCTACTACCCACGTGCAGCATCGGGTGCACACGCCGTGCACTCTTACATACGTACAGCAGAACCAGTTCCTCGCGGCCCACGTATACAATAGACCATCAGCCAAACGTGAAGCTTCAGGATGTACAAAGAAGATACGTAGGAGAGAGAGAGAGGGACGCGTAATCCGATCTTCTACCACGTGAACGGTGGACATATACACGTATACGGAGGGACGAATACAATGTAGAACACACGTGACACTCACCTGCGGTAGCAGCATGTCGCTGGTAGTAGTCGCACTCGGCGCAGACCGCTCTGGCCTCCTCCTCGGCCATCAGTCCATCCTCCATCTCCTGCTGTGCCTGGGCAGCTACGCACAGGTCCTTGTAGCCCTCGGGTGGACTGAGGGTCTCCCTCTGCTGATGCCTTCTGGACGGAGTAACAACGCCGCTCCTGCAGTCCTCCATTGTCTTGTCCTTGGAGCCGATCGCGACCCCCTTGCTGCTCGTCTCGACGACCCGACGCAAGTGGTGATGCTCCTCCTGGCACATGTGCTCGTCCTCGTTGTCCTCATCCTCCTCGTCCACATCGTCCTCGTCCTCGTCGTCCTCGTCGTCCTCGTCCTCGTCGTCCTCGTCGCACTCGTCGTCAGGGCCGCGATCGCAGCCACCGATCACACCACCACCACCACCACCACCACCAACACCACCGCCGCCGCCTCCACCGTCCTCGAAGCGTAGATTCAGCTCGGCACGGCATTCCTTGCAATTGCCGAGTCTGATCATCTCGTGCTCCTGACAACAGCAGTCGCACTCCTCCTCGTAATCGGCGCAGCATTCCTCCTTGATCAGGATTATGTAGTCGGCTGCGAAGAACTCGTTCATCTTCTCGTTGATGACGACCCGGTTCTTCTGGCCCTTGGCCTTAGTCTGACCTGGCTTTTTGAGCAAGCTCTTGAGCACGCGTCCAGGACCCATGTCCATGGTCTGGCCGGACTGGTCCTTCGCTTCCTTGTGTTCCTTCATCCTGGCGACCTGGTTATTTCTTTCAACTTGCTTTTGGTGTTCACCTCTCTGGAACTTCCCTTGCTACATTAGTTTCTCTGACGACATTGTGTATGTGTGTGTGTGTGTGTGTGTGGATCTCAGCTCGAACGTGTCTCTCTCACTCTTTTTCCTCTCGTAGTGCAGACAATTTCACGCGCAAGCGGCCGTCGTCGCGACGTATCCTTCCTCGGAACAACACATTTGTATGCGCCACACACTAGCCGGAGTTTTATCAACTACCTCAGCTTGTTCCTTTATATGGCTGGAGTTCCCGGGGTGGAATTCACGTGTGCGACAGTAACCGAACTGGATCCATGCTGCACAACAACCTTTCCGCCAAACTGCTGCTTGACCCCCTTTCCACTTGTTTATCCTTGTCTCTATTACTTTTGAGTTATGGGGGGGGGGGGGGGGATGGGGTGTGAGTGCGAGTTTCGGGGAGCGAGTTGCACTGCTACCCAGCGGAGATATATTAAACGCGTGCACGTGCAGACTTGGCCCGATTATCTCGTCTCCGCTTACTTATCCTCGCGCCACTTGCTGTCCCCGCAGGAATAACTTGTCCTTCCTTAATCTTCCACTTCTTCTCCTTTTGCTCTTCGTTTTTCTTTTCCTCTCGCCTTCGATGGAAACTCTTCGAGCTAAGTCACCGTGCCGTAGGAAAACATGTTCCTCCTCTCTCTCTCTCTCTCTCCAGCTTTTTTCAGTCGGTCTGCTGTATAAGACACCGCGTTTGGCTTCTCTCTCTCTCTGCCGTCTTCCGAACCGTGCCGGAAAACTCGGAGGTGGGGGAGGACCGGCCGAAGTCCTTGAGGAGCGATCCTTGAATCAGGATAGAAGGATAGAAAAAGATGGAGAGGGGGTGGATGGGGTGTGGGGGTCTGAATCGCCGGAGGAGGTGAAGAGTGAGGCGAGGGATGAGAAGGAGAGAGAGAACAAACAGGAGACTATAACGAGCGTGACCTCCTAGCAGCGGTAGTCCTGGGTATCAGGACGAGTCGATTCTCCTTGGTAGTCCTCCTGGCAGTGTTGCTGCTGCTGCTGTTGCTGTTGCTTGGCTCCTCTCTCGTTATCATCGCCACCTCGCCACTTCATCGGGATCCGAGCGCTCTGTGTATATATATACACGCCTCTCGTTGCTCTCAACCCCCGTTCGGTATATATATATATATAGACACACAAACTCCCGGTGTATACGTATATATATGGAGACTGGGTTGGCGGCCAGACGTTTTTCTCCTCCTCTCGTCGTTCATTCCTCGTTTACCCCGATCATCCCTCTCTCTCTCTCTCTCTCTGTGTATTTGCGTCCTTTTCCGTCTCTCTTATATCCTTGGATACGCCGCGCGTCTGCTCTCCTCTCTCTCGCTCCAGAGGGATATACTTTCGTCCTCCCTCGCACTGCACACACACACGCAGTCTCTCTCTCTCTCTCTCTCTCTCTCTCTCCGGCTCCGCTTATCGATCAGCCGCACACGCACCGAAGGAGTCGCGCACGTTTTTCTTCCTCCGCGCGCGCGTGTGTGTGCGCGCGCGCGATATCTCTCTCACTGTGTACGTGTGGGTGGTTATGCGTGGAGGAGAGGGGGGAGTGCGTGTATACGGTCGAGATGTTCGCGCGTCCTTGCGGCCCTTAGCCTCCCAGACTATCTTCCTCTCTCTCTCTCTCTTCAGAGCCGGGCGTCGATGTTGCCTCTTGCGCGTTTAACCCTCCTTTCGGTATATCTATATGTCCCTCTCTCTTGCGAGTGTTCACCTCGCTTTCTCTCTCTCTCTCTCTCTCTCTCTCTCTCTCTATCGCTCCCTCCGCAGCAACGAGCACGCGCGCACCCCCGCACAGTTCGAGCGTGCTTTCTCTCTCTCACTCTCGTTTGCTCACTCCCTCCGATTCGGTGGCTTTTTCACCCTCGGCAACTTGGGACGTCTTCGTTGCTATACCGCCGTTCCTTCTGCTGCTGCTACTCTGCTGCTGCGGGCTTCAGCCCCCGCGCGAAGGGGAGCGAAAAAAATCGTCTTTCGAGAATTTATGGCCGGCACAACCTTGGACTACTTTTTCGACTGTTCGCGAGGGTGAATATGCCGAAAAAAGTCCCGGGCATCTTCTCTCCTCTCTTTCTCTCTCTATACTATGCAACGCCCACAGAACACACAGACACTCGCGAGTTCACACCGGGTCGACGAAAAAGAACCAAAAAA
This sequence comes from Megastigmus dorsalis, assembly GCA_900490025.1. Lineage (NCBI taxonomy): Eukaryota > Metazoa > Arthropoda > Insecta > Hymenoptera > Megastigmidae > Megastigmus > Megastigmus dorsalis. The sequence continues at coordinate 33,907 of UELU01138755.1, forward strand.
ATAGTTGTTATCGGTCGCTTTTCAAGTCTCTCTTTCTCTCGTGCGTACCTATTATTATTACATCCCACTTGTCGGGGCGAATCGTTCCGTGCGGCTGGACTCCCTCTATAATATCCTCCCGTAAAAATTTCTTTCCCGAGTCTCTCTGGGAATCGGAGGGTTTCGAGAGAGTGAACGTGTGTGTGTGCGCGCGCGAGTCCTCCTATATATATATATATATATAGTGTGTGTGTGTGTGTGTGACTCTCGGTCGCGGGGGCAAGTGTCCCCGGAAATCCGGAAGTTCCCCTGGGCGCTGCACCGCGTCGAGGACCGAAGCGCACTGCACCTGCTGCCTGTTAGACCCCAAAGGTCGTTCGCTCCCCTTCTCTATCTCTCTCTCTCTCTCTCTCTCGCTCTGCCCCTTTCTCTTCTGCTTCTCACGCGCGCCTACAGCGGAGCGCAGACAGCAGACGACGCGGTCGCCGCGCGACTCTCGCCAAATGTCAAAACTCGAGCGCGCGCGCGCACCACAACTCTTCCACACAAACGCGCGTATATGCACACTTTCGACAAGTTTTCGAAAAAAAAAAAAAAACAAAAAAAAACAGAAAAACAAAACAACAGGCTCGCGGTTAAAACTGAACGTACACACACGGCTGGCACGTTACACCGGGCTCAATGTTTATATCTATGTATATATCGAACGAATCGAACTCTGCGCGAAGCTCCGGATCGTTAAAGCCGTACACACAGACACGCGTGCAACGAGAACGTAAAATGTTGCGTCGACGAACAACGAGCCTGGACGCTTTGTTTACTGGGAAAAAAAGCGATGGTCGTTCGTTCCTTTTTTTTTTTCTTTTACACCGACAGATGCAACAAATAAGACGGTGTCGGTAGGAGTCGCGATCGAGGCGCGTGTCGCGAGGCCACACGCACTGCAGTCGGGCCACGACTGGGCGAACACTGGCTGGCTGCTCTCTCTCTCCGCTGTACTATATACGCCGCGCAACCACACCGAGTCGGAGTCGGCGCTCCGACTCGCTCTCTGTCTCTGTCTCTCTCTCTCTCTCTCTCTCTCTCGTTCCTCTTGCCATAGGGCCGCTGGCTGAGCTCAGTGGCGGCGGCGGTGGCGGCGGCAGCGGTGGACTACACTACTACGCGTACGTATAGCGCCGTTCCTCGCGTGTGCGCGCCGCAGAGCCAGCCGTCGTAGTACGATATCCCCGCTCGGTCGCTCGCTCGCACGGGCACTCGTCCCAGTGCGCCGCAGACTCGAGCCTCGCGACGGACGACGAGGCCGCTTACACACACTTGCACACACGCACACAGAGAGCTTTCTTCGCACACCTGCGCACCGACGACTCGCGCCGTGCCTCCGTGAGCTCTCGTGGTGTTTTGTTCGCTTCTCTCTTATACTCTCTTCTGCTCCCGTCACTCAGCCACTTGCCACTGCTGCACGTTCTCTATGTCCGTGTGCGTGGAGTGTCTGTGTCTGTGTGTGGAAAGAGTAAGAGAAATTGAGGGAGAGAGAGAACACACGAGTGTGTATGAGCGACGAGGTTCGAGATAAATGAAAGACCGAATTGACATTTTTCTCGTTTTTCTTTTTTTTTTTTTTTTTTTTTTTGTTTAGAAGCTCTCACTCTCTCGCTTTGAACCCCTGCACGCGCACACGAACCTACTCGTATACGTCACTTCTGTGGCCAGGAAGCGTTTTTCTTCTTTTCCCTTCATCTTCTTTTCTTCTTTGGAGCTGTTTGAATTTTGTCGAAAAGTCCATTTTCGGACATGCGGCGAGCGGAGCTTGTGTGTGTGTGTGTACGCGTGGTGTGGGCGATGAGATTGCTGAAAGACGCGAATGAATGTGTCGCGCGGAATATATATGGAGTATCGTTGCGACACGCTATACGCGTGTAGATCGGAAACTTATTCTCCAGCCTATTGTTTTTCTACTTGTTACTTTTAACGTGTATATATATCAACTTTAATTTAAAAAAGCGGAAATGTAATATCCATGCTAACAATACGGTATACGATTAAAAAAGAATGCAAAAAATGCTTCGACCGAATATATATACGCAAGGTATGTATCTGCAATAACTTATATACATAGCCAATCGGTCGAGAAATTCTAGAATAGCAAAGGAATGAGAGAGAGAGATTGCCATTGCTGGCGGTATCCCCGTTTTGAAATCGCATCGATCGAACGGAAAAGTAGCCGACGTTATTATTATTCTATATAGTAGTATACTATTAAAGGCTTCACCCCGAACGCAACATAAATTCTCATTATAGCGTTATATAATAGGGCCATTTCTCAAGAGCCGCCGCGCGTATAGAGATTAAAGTTCAGACAGCAGATCCTCGTCTTAGGGCAACGTACACGCGAGAAAAACCCCGTGTTTGGTGTGTCTCGTCCGAAATCCTTGATATCCAAAAGGGTGTGACGCGCGCGCCGCTCTCTCTCTCTCTCTCTCCCTTGTCAGATTTTATTTTGGAAATTTTTATGGCTTTAGTCAGGCTCCGTCGGCGTTCGGCTTTTCAATAAACGCTGACCTTCGTCAACTTTAAGCGACAACGCAGTTTCTCCGATCCCGTGTAAGGCTTTTACTTACGAGAAAAAGAACGTGCAAAAAGTACGAGAAGGGATGGGGCCTTTTTTTTAGAACGCTACTAAGTTGTCGCGAAAATGCTGAGCACATTGTTTTTAAAGAAGGTACACAGAAGACGCATTCATCAAAAAATCGTTTTACGAAAAACTTTTTACACCAGCGGTAATACGTTTTTTGTCATTTTGCTTATCAACATATTGTCCTTTGAAATTGTCGTGGTTTTTTCGAGGGGAAACTTTGTTTAAACATTGGATAGAAAAGGTGAACCGTAATAGCGCTAAATTGAATCCGAGTGGTAAGTTTACGTTCAAAGAGTACGTTCTATTCTTTGATAAATGTCATTTTCAGAAAAATCGTGTTAAGCGTTTCATTCTTGCGCAGGATAACAAATGCAAATTGCTTCGTTTGAGCGACAGTAACTTCGTCATGGGGCTCTGAATTTTCATATCTAGCTTTAATTTCAAAAGTTAAAAATCAATTTTACAGGCACTTTGCCCTTCGCTAATGGATTTATAAAGGATTGAATGTAGACTTTAAAACTATTGGAAAAACTTTTTACACTGCGCGATGCAATTTTAATATTTTTATATTCATTTATTCTTTTGTGCCAAAACTTTTGGCATGTTTCAAAAAAGTTAAGTAAAAGGGAAAACAAAATAATGTTCTTTGTGCATTGTATTCATACAAAAATAGCTTTTGTTTTTAAATACCTACATGAAATGAATATAGATTGCGCAACGTTTAATTATCGCAATTTGAATGTCTGCTTGAATCGTGTAAAAGTTTCGTTATTTATAAAAATTGTTTTTCGGTATACCCAAAATACACGTTCTCCGCATACGCTTTAAAAATACACCTTATTTACTTATCTGACTTTTCAGATCAAATATTCAAGAAGCTCGGGCAATCGAATCAAACATTTTTCCGCTGGTTTAATACTTTATTTACCGTACGGAATTTACTTTACAAAACAGTTTTGTATAGCATTTTTTATTTATCTAAATTGAAATCTGGGGTATCCTCTCTAAAAAAGTCTCCGGTGGGATGATCCCCTCGCTTGAACCTCGCCTCGCTTTGTAAATGATATTCCTACCGATGATGCAGCGAGTGTTACGGCTACGCTTAACTTTTATCTTTATATCATTTGTGCACAGATTCACCATGAATATTATCGTAGTCAAGTCACATGATTACTCCCTGAACTGATGGGATTGTGTATACCGGTTTCACTTTCCTATATATTGATCGCCGTAAAATAATGTACTGCAATATATTTACAAATAGTTTTTCTCATGATAAATAAAATCGTACAAAACTGCTTCCGCGCGGATATTAATAATCTCAAACCTCGTTTCCGACGTTTCGCAAAAAAAAAAAATTATGAAATCGTACGCTTCACAGTCCGTAGCAGGATTCCCGTCCGATTTTACGTTAATTTGAAAGTAAAGTTAACTCTCGAGATGAATCACAGTGCGCAACAGCTAAGCTATACTATCTCTCTCTCTCTCTCTCTCTCTCTCTCTCTCTCTCTTTCTACCTCGATGAAATTACTAGTGACTTTCAGGGTTATAGGAGAAAGAGGAAATGAGTACATCCTATGGCGCTCGAAGGAAGAAGTGCTTATCGCGAGAGGAAAAAAGCGGGAAAAAGTGTCTGTCTATAATACAGAGTCGAGAGAGAACTCGACACGGCTGCCAAGAGCAAAGAAAATATCTATCTTCGGAGTAAGGAGTGAAAGCGGATTCGAGATGAAGCGCGGAGCATTAAGAAGCAAGGATGTATATACTTATATTTGATGAATAATAGTTGATCAGCTGACAATGCACACGACCAGACAGACCGAGCGCGGCTGAAGAGTCCCTTTTGTGTAATATAATACAAAGCGGGACCGTTATATCTAATATTTTCTTGTTTGCGTATTATGCAGCTTGGAAATATATACCGTGTCGGCGCTACACAATACAAACGTGGATTTATAAATTGAGTAATACAAGCGGCTTCGTGTGTGAGGTTGCATCTTTTTTAATCGTATTACCCCGTATTATCATAATAAGAAAGTTTCGAATTTGTCATATTCGTATAATAAGAAGACTATTCGTCAACGGATCATAAAGCATAGTAAATTCGAAAACTTTCGCAGTTCCATGCATCAACTATGAAAACAGGGAAAATATAGCGGATTCAAAATTTTACACGTAACAAGGAAAAATCGGGAAATTCCAAAAGTCGTACCGAATTTTACAACTTTTCCGCAGTTTCGAAATCTTCCTATATGACAACCGACCACTGCACTCACGCACGCACTTCCAAGTCAATTTATTAAGCAACTTTTCATACGGACGAGATATATGAGAACGGACGATCGATGACAGCTCGCTTGGAGATGATGTTCTGCGAGAGACGCGACAATATATGTATATAATGCCATCTCGAGCATATCACGGATCATCGGATATCCGAGAGACGACATTCTCGCGCGAATCCCTTGTTCACAACGAAGATAGACGACACCGAGTGCTGCTTCTTCTCCCCACCTTTTTTTTTTCATTCTTTTTTAAATCGCTGGAATGTTTACCCTGTATACATACGTGTATACGCACGACTGCACAGTTGCGTGTGTGTGTGTGTCTTCGCGACGACGATTACGGAAGAGATGGCGCACTCTGCTGGTGTCCTTTGTTATCGTGCAGTTTCGTCGCTTCCCTTTCTTTTTTCATATAGGTACATGCCAAGGCGTTTAATTACGCGCTTCGAGGATAATGAGGACGAGAGAGAGATGGAATCGTTAATGAGCAAAGGTCGTATAGGAGAGAAATGGATAAATTGCACGCGTCCCTATATTCATATCGAAATTTAGCTGAAAAAGTGCTTTTTTTGCGTTATTGTTGTAGGTGTTTTTTTTTTAAGTTAGAATGGAGTGCTGTACTTTTTGAAGGGAAGAGTTTTGATAAAACCAAGGTTCGAAAAATTTTGAGCTTGGATTTAAATTCTCACATTGTTGTTCAATGCTCAACATTCAATGCATCGGTTTTTTGTAAACAAGCTGAATATTTAGTAAAAGTTATACAAAAAGCAAAGGAAATTTTTTATGTATCGTTAAAATAAATATTTAGATTGGATTTCAGGTTTTCTTTTGCTGCAGTGTCCTGATTATTGGCAGATGAAATCGGTGCTACTTTTTATTGGATATTGTTAGAATATATGTATATTTATAGGAATCACGAGCACGTTAAACTATATAAGATATATAGTATGTGTATTTAATATATTTTGTTTACGAAGCGCCGCGCTGTAGTCAGTACGCTCAGTGAGCTCATCCAAGGCGGACGTTCCTTAATATACCATCCTTGTACCTTTTATTTAGTTGAACTGTGTCAATAAATACTTTATACACAAATACATACTTTGGACCTCCATTATTTCCTTTTATCAGGTTATGGGCCCAGATAACGTTAAAGGAGGTAAAAGTATCTAATTTGGTACAATTCATAAGCTTCGGCAAAAATTGTGGCAGTTTTACCGTTGACGAAATCGGCTCTCGCGATAGTTGCTAATCAAAAAAAAAAACGGTTGTGCGATCTGAACTCTGTAGACACCTACTCCTTTTTTTTTACTCAGCCAGCCATAGTGCAATAGTGCAAAAGTAGTCAGAATGGAGAGTGATTTAGTGAAAATTACTAAGTTAAAAAGTGCGGAAAATTGGAGCCTTTGGAAATTCCAAATACGTGTTATATTGGTAACGCACGATGCTTTTGATGTGGTCACTGGTACAACCAAAATGCCAACCGCTCCTGCAGAAGATGCAACAGAAATAATAAAGGCCGCATACGAAAAAAGCTTAAAAGAATTTTTGAAAAGGGATTGTATAGCACAGAAGTATATTGTTACGTCAATAGAAAAACAATCCATGATGCTTATTCTCAACTGCCAATCATCAAAAGAGATGTGGGATAAATTACATGCAGTGTACGAAAGTAAAACTAATACAAGTGTGCATGTCTTACAACAAAAATGGTTTAGTTTCCGAAAAGACCCAAGTGATGATATAGCAACTCATATATCAAAAATTGAAAATCTGTGCTGTTCACTGAAAGACATGAAAGCGAGTATTTCTGACAGTATGATGATCACTAAAATTCTAATGACTTTACCTTCAAGCTATCACCATTTTATATCTGCTTGGGATTCTATGGCAAGCGAACAAAAAACTGTACAAAATTTGACTTCCAGGTTAATCATGGAAGAAGCTCGATTAACGAAACACGGGACTACCGAAAATAACGCTGCCTTAGTAACAAGAAATAGTGTATCACAAAAGTTCATAAACAAGGGCAAAAGAGAGGGCAAACGGCATGAAGTGAGTAATCAACATAGTCACTTCAAGGAAAACACTACGGAACTACGTCAACATGAAGGTTGTTGGAATTGCGGGAAATTCGGACATAAGCAGCGCGATTGCTGGCATATTCAAGGAAGAAGCTCTCAACGGTCGTCTGGTTCGAATTCGAGACGCTCCCATAACAAAAATATTCCGAAAAGCAGTGACGCTCTAATGGGAGAGGTACTGGTTTCCGCGAATTACTCCGAACGCTCTACAGGCTGGCTTCTCGACTATGGCGCATCACAATACATGTCAAGTAAGCGTGAGTGGTTCGCAAAATATAACTGTATTGATAGGTTACCGATCCGTCTAGGGGATGGGCATATAGTTAATGCTGAAGGTAGAGGTCGTATAAATCTAACCGCTTTTAATGGTAAACAATGGAATAAGAAATTTTTATCCAATGTATTCCGTTATATTGTATGTTCCGGAATTAAAGTTCAACCTTTTTTCAATGTGTGCGGCACTTGAGAAACAAATGAGTGTTAAATCGAACAAAAATACGTGTACGTTTTATCGCAATAACGAACCTGTAATCGTGGGTGAAAAACCCGAAGGTGAAAATCTTTTTCTCATGAAAATAAAAATTGATAAACTCGAAACATCTCTAGCTGCGAAACACGATGTACAACAAGATTTTAATAAAAATTCATTGCAACTTTGCCACGAACGACTAGTACATCAAAATTTTGCACACGTAAAAAATGTTCTCATTAACAATGGAATTAACGTAAAAGAAAATGATTCTTTTTGGGATTCATGTAGTCTTGATAAAATGCATAGAAGCCCATTTCCATTAAGCGAAAAACGTTCAAGTAGAATAGGTGAAATAATTCACTCAGATCTTTGTGGTTCAATGGAGGCCGATTCTCTTGGTGATTCAAAATATTAAAGATGATTTCTCTAGTTACATTACTCTCTATTTTTTAAAACATAAGAAAGAAGTAAAAGATTGTTTTATAAACTACATGCAACGGATGGAAAAAAAAAACAAATGCAAAAATAAATATATTAAGAACTGATAACGGGCTTGAGTACGTCTACAAAGATCTAAGTGAAATTCTATTTAAAAACGGTATCAAGCATCAACGTTCCATAGTGTATACCCCGCAACAAAACGGAAAGGCCGAACGCGAAAACCGTACACTCGCTAAGCTAACTGCTTCTCGCTAAGCATCTACTGAAAAGCCTATGGGCAGAAGCTGTAAACTCAGCCACATATGTACTCAACCGTAGTAGAAAAACATGTATACAAGACAAAACCCCGTTTGAATTATGGCACGGGTACAAAAGTGATATTAAATATTTCAAAGTTTTTGGCTGCGAAGTGTACACTGATAGAAATATTGGGCTCTAGTTCACCTTTTCAAGCAAAACAAAAGACAAGCGGCCGCTCCGATGGATTGGGCACTGATTCTCTCAGGAAAGGGAATGAGTACTCTCTAAACGAGCGATCGCTGTCTTGCGAGACTAAAAAAAAAAATTTGGGCACTCAGTGCTCGATAAACAGAGGACGGTTGCCGAAACTCAAAGTGGCGCCACTGCATAGTGGTAGATTGGCGTATCCTCTAAATTTGTTTCAGTGTACGCATATATACATAAGAATCAAAGGAAGAAATGGGATGCTAAGTCGAAACTAGGTAAATTTGTTAGCTATGATGACTGCACAAAAGGCTACAGAGTTTTTATTCCAGGAAGTAATAAAATAGAAAAACACCGAGATATCATTTTTAAAAACGAATTAATTACAGTTTCTTTACCAGAAAATAAAAATAATATTGAATTTTGTATTTTTAAAGTTCCTCACGATAATTTTAAGTCGAAATGTTTAAAGCCTATTCATCATGCCAACATGCCTGAAAATAACCTAAACGAAAACTTGATAAATGACGATGATCCTATAAATATTTTTGAAAATGAAAATGTAAACTTAGGCGAAAATGAAAATATAAGCGCAGATAAAAATGAAAATATAAACGCAGATAAAAATGAAAATGTAAACACAGATGAAAATGAAAATGTAAACGCAGATGAAAATGAAAATGAAAATGTAAACGCAAGCGAAAGTGACCATGTAAGCACTAATGAAAATGAAAACGTAAATGCATGTAAAAATGAAAATATTGGCAATCAGAACATGGCAGAACCAGTGTGTCAATGAACCTAGATATAATTTGAGAAACCGCAGAAATATTCAACCACCGGATCGTGGTGACATAATATATGATTTTGATTTTAGTTTTGAAGAAATCGATAATTGGTTTCTTGCATGTTCTGGTGAGCCTATAGACTATAAACAAGCAATAGAAGGCGAAAACTCAGATGCATGGAAATCAGCAATGTATGATGAAATTTTAGCCTTAAAGAAAAAATTGGACTTTAGAGAAAGCGCCTCCAAATACTAAAATTTTGTCGAATAGATGGGTTTATAAATTAAAAACAGATCCAATTACAAACGAAAAGAAATTTCGAGCCAGATTGGTAATTAAAGGGTTTCAAAGAAAAGATATCGATTATAAAGACATATTTAGTCCTGTAGCTACCCTAGAGAGAGAGAGAGAGAGAGAGAGAGAGAGAGAGAGAGAGGGAATTTGTGAGAAACTGAAAAACGAGATATTATACCAAATGTACGCGCGCCCAAAATATGAAAATTATTGCGCAATAAAGAGTGCAAAATTCATATACGAGCGAATATATTATATTTATCCGAGTGCTTGAAAAAACAAACAATGTCATCATAAAGTACAAAAATTTTAATTAAAATTTTATCTTCCGCATTGTTGTTTTTTAAATCTAATTTTTATATAACGACGACATTATTTTCATTCACGGAACGATATAATTATTTTTTTAAATAAAACAAATTTTGACAACGTCTCGAAACTATATATCCTTTACAAAATGAAAATAATCATTACTGTTGCGTCGCTAGAATGTTTGCCGATCTCAAAGTTTCCAGCTCCTCTCGCGGCAACAAATTCGTAGAACCATATCCTTGACTTTGACGGAATTCCGGTAAAATGGTTCAAAGAAGAAAACTCGATCCCCTTCCATTGTCCACGACTTCGTCATCCAAGAGAGCACAGAAAAAAATTTTGGCATTGTTAGAAACCGAGCTATGGTGATCTAAAAAGTACAAATTACTCCTGTATGCTTCTTAGAAGACGAAATTAATAGTGCTGCAGTACAAAGTATAGGCTTTACTTGCTACATTACAACCTTGGAGATGTCAGAGTTCCAGTGCTTGAAATCAAAATAACTTTATTTCGGATAAACATAGGAACTCTCTTAGCTCCAAACGTCGTATTGTGCGAGTACACACATAGCTATACTCTGATATTACCAACACCCTGCTAGAAAATTGACGAGTCGAGCTGGTTGGTACACCAGCTTCTAGGCGGATCGGTTCAGCTAATTTTTAGGCGGAATATAATCGCAAGCTCCCTAAAAACCCGTTAAGGATATGTATGTGCAGACGACATCAG